>PVIW01014461.1:0-23338 GCA_004026585.1 Noctilio leporinus
TCAATCTCAGCACCCTCTCTGAGTGTAAGATGTTCAAACTCTCTGTTGCATATGATGAGAGCCAGACGAGTGCGGCCCTGTCTCTCCTTTATTGGGTAGATCTGCAGGAAATGGATATGCAGTGAGTTCATTTAACTACATCTCTTTTCTTTTTAAGATTTTATTATTTTTAGAGAGAAGGGCAGGGAGGGAGGAAGAAAGGAGGAGAAACATCAATGTATGGTTGCCTTTCACATGTTTCCAGCTATTGACCTGGCTGGAGACCTGCCCTCATGTAGCTGCCCTCTTCCCTCTCCTGCACCAGAGACTCTGAATCTTTTTTTTTTTTTTGTCATAAATTGAATTGACAGTAGAAAGAAGTAGGAACTGAAAGTGAGTTAGAACCTTCTGATTATTTAAAACTAAAAGACATACAGTAAAAGAAATAAAAGTGATTCATCCTTTAAGAACCCATAACTGGACATATTTGGGATAGTTAGTCAAGAATCTTAAGGCAACTAAAACAATTTCCACCCTCACTTTCTCCTCTCTCCTCTTCACTTGGACAAACTGCAAGGTTCTGATCAGATCTCATAAATGCTAGGGAACATTTGCCATTGGCTCTGGCGGAAAATACATGTCAATACATCAAAGATCTTTGCCTTTGGTAACATCATTATTTTGATACTATTTTAACATATCAATATATAGTATGTTTCAGACTTTAGTTATACTTTTAAAGTATGTTCCATGTCCAGGCATTTCGAGTAGTATGCAAATAATCACTACTCACCCATGTTATCTTATACTTACAAATATTTTGATTTTATGACTGAACCTTACTTGTTAAAAATCCCAAATAGGTATAAGAACAAAAACGTATACCAACATGTGTATTTTATCATGAGGTTGAATGAAAATTGGAATGTGTGTGAGGTTACATAAATGTTCAAAGCTTCTGAGAGAGAGATTACTGCTATCTGCACCTCACCACTTTTCCATTAATGCTTTAAGAGGTTGAGTATTCAGTGAAAGCAATTGTTTCTCTCCCTTTCTCCATTTTCTGTACAGAACACAATACCTCTCCAGCCCTTTCTTGACATAGTTTCAGGAAATCTTGATGAGGACAAAGCTTGAGGGTATCTGTGGATTCTTCTGATTCAGCTGGTCCAGCCATTTCTGCAGGAACTGAAGGATATATCAAATGACATCACATGATAGAAATGTTAACATCTACATCTGTGAACCAAGTATCACTTAGGAATACTAACAAAGAAGTTAAATCCTGAGAAGAATTTTTAAAACATTTTAAGGCAGGAATTATAGTTGTATCTAACTGCTAATATGAAGAGATGCATTGTGACTGGGAAAGAAGTGAGAAATCCTAACAGATTCACCTAGAAATATAAGGATAAATTCTGCTTATTTTGTGGTAAATGCCTTGATGTTTTGGGTAAATTTAGCTTTTTTTATGTTCATCAAAAACAGTTTAAGTTTAGTAATTTGTTATTCTAGAAATCTAGTGAACTTTTTCTTGTCAATGAGCAAAAGTATATTGAGCATGTATCAGAGTGCTATCCATTAGAAATATAATTTAATATCCTACAAATGATTTTCCATATTTCTCCCAATATCATAAACTGATGGTTATGACCCAAAATGTGAAATACTCTGAGTCTGTGTTTCATAGTTCCTATTGAAGACAAGATTTTCATAGACAAAATGAGGTCCATTTCTCTTTCTAAATGAGGGAGAACAATAGACTACCCCACAAAATATCAAATTCAAGACAACAGACTAAGGCTTATCCCATACTTATCATCTAGACTGCTAGACTAGTTCACAAATAATAAATTCAAGAACATTTTTCTTGAGTATACATTATTATAACAATAGTGTACATACGGAGAACTTTCTTTTGGAAAGACCTCTCCAATTACAGCCATTCAAAAAGGACATCTAACTGCCATATTGTGTGGTCCCGGAAAAGATTGGCAAGTAATTGAGGGAGAGACAAATTCATGACAACCCTGACAGTAGAAGCAGTGTTTGCCAAGTGTTGAGGCTGACTTCAGGTGTTAGAGTTATCACAGTGGATGGCACAAGTGCCATTAGAATTCAAGGGCTAGGAATGAAAAGGAATACAGCAAGGTAGAAGACACAGTTGTTTTGAATATTCTTATTGTTATTTATTGAGTATCTTTCATTTGGGAAGAGTGTGAAATGAAAAAGAGTTACTGAAAGAAATATAAATAACCCATAGATGACTTTTTTATGTCACTAAGACAGGCATAGTCTTCCCTAGTTTCTAGGAAAAATGGCTTCTTGCTTTCAGAGAACAACTTTTCTTTCTTATTGGACATAGGAAACATAAAAGGGATCAGTGGTTGAGAGTTCATTCAAGCTTCCATCTGCTGTGTGGAGGAACTAAGAGACTAAAGAAGGAACAGGTCATTTGCCTGAGAGCCTTAGGAGGATGGGAGGGAGAGTGGGTGGGCCTTACAAAGTGGTCCATGGCCTAGTTCCACAATAGTGGACAATGTTATTCAAAAGAAATGCAGAGGACAATTAGAAGAAAGAGTCCTCTATTAAATCCTAGCTTTTTTGTAAGCATTGAATGTATTCTCTGGGTACTTCATCATCCTGATACGTGTTTTATTCCTCCTGAAGATAAAAAAATTATAAAATGCGTTTGATTACAGACCTTAAATCTTTATGTCAGATAACTATATAAGTTCCTAAGAACACCTAGACTTAGCTGACTAAATAATAAAGAAATAGATAGATAGATACATAAATAAGTAAAATGTCTTGCCAGTAGGACTGGAGAAAGTACTATGAAGCTTTGCCAATTTTTCCCATAAACTTCAACAACTGAATTGCTACAATAGTCAATTGGGAAATTAGTTTAATCAAAAGAAGGTTACGGAGGCTAAAGCAACAAGAATAAAGAATAAAAAGACAGGGGACATACACTAGTGCCATAGATTTAGAAATGAGATGCTGAAGCCAGGTGTAAAGAGGATGTCTGCAAACTGACATGACCCATGAAGAAATCAGATATGGGTACAAAGACACAGGGGCCTGGGTGAACTTTAGTCTGAGTTCCTGAGCTTACCTGAGGAGAGTCCCAGCTTCTTTTCAAGGTATGGGTCGGATGTAGCAATTTGAACAATAAATATTTGGCTTGCCTGTTGTCCTTTCCGAATGATTGAGTCAATTAAATCTCGGGCTTTATCCATAACTGTGATATTTTCACACTTTACTTTCTCCATCTCCTCCTGGTTCAGCACTCTTTTTTCTAATAGTTCATCCAACAAGCCATTTATTGTGCCGATACTCACTGATTGGATAAACACCTTCCTATTCGCCTTCAGGACCAAGTCTGTTTTAAGTACAAGAAATCCTCCAGTCATGGAAACAACCTCATTTTTCTCTCATGTCAGCAAAAAGGAATAGCCTCCTTCAGATTTAATCCTTTAAATGCCTCCCACCACACACACATTTCAGTCATCCTGAGGAAAAGTACATCTCTTATTCTTCCCTCAGTTATTACCTAGGTATGTTCACTGAATGGCCTGAAGTCTAACATTTACTGTCACTAATTAGTGCCTGAATACCAGGGTTTATCCTGACAGTTAGTCACGTCTATTCAACTTTGCATAAGAAAAGAATGAAACAGTGATCACCCATTTCCTTTGTGGGCATCAGTTGCTGGTACCTATCTAATACGAATGGCACCCTCTGTCAGAGAATATAACTAAGTATTCAAAATAACAACACAACATGAGTAATGAATGCATCCCAGTTCCTTGGCGGCCCATTACTTTCCTTTCTGAAAGCTCCGAAAGTCTTCTAGGCCCCTTTGCTTCCCTTTGCCCTCCCTCCCCTTTCTTGTCTCTCCCTCCGTTCTTCTCACCTAAACATTCACAGAATCTAATTATGGCTTCCCCAAAATCCAGATGCTTTCAAAAGAATTTTCCCAAGATGTGCCCTTTTAGACAGTAAAAAAGACAAAACAAACTGAAAAACAAGAACTCACCAGCCATGGTTTTCCACTGTTTTCCTTAATGTAAGATGTGAAAGTGAAAGTATGTTCTAACTTGCTTTTCAGGATCCTGTATACATATTAGGAAATCCCAACTATCTGCTCCTACAAATGCTTGTCTTTGTTTTTTTGTGTGTTTGTTTTTCCCATGATAGCAATCAGATTGATTAATTTTAGAGTTCATCAGGGAGTATATCCTTGGGAAATTCATCAGCCTTTGAATCAGATCAGAGTAAGAAGGGGGCAAACACTAAATAAGAAAGGAATAAGAAAATATATATATACAATTAAACTCACATAATAATGAATCTCTCATTCATTAGAAAGTGTAATCAGGAAAAGTAACTCATCCCTCAGTGTCAGAGTTCTTTCAAGGTGCTATAAAAAGATACCACAGCCTGGGTTGCTTAGGAACAAAGGAATTTTTATTATTCAGAGCCCTGCAGTCTGGAAGCTCAGGATCAGGGTGCCTGTCAGCAGGGTTGGGTGGTGGTGAAGGCCGTTTTCTGGGTTGCAGATGGCTAACTTCTCACCAGGCCCTGTATAGCAGAAAGCTTGAGGTATCTCACTGAGTCCCTGATATTAGGGTGTGAATTCCTTTCACAAGGTTTCTGCCCTCACAGTCAAATCATCTTCCTCAAGCCCCAACTCTTTTTTATTATTAACTTATTCTTATTATATTAGAATTGTTTCATTTTATTCCCCATTCTTCTCCCCTGTCCCCCCAGTCAATCCCCACCTCCTTGTCCATGGATCCTTCGTATTAGCTCCTCATCTAAACCCTACCCTTTCTCTCCCCTTCACTATTCTTCCCCCTTTTCCCCTCCTTTCTCCTCATCAACTCTTAATACTGTCATTTACTAAATGTCACTAATACTGAAGTTAGATTTTAATATGAATATTGGAAAAACACATAGATTCAATCTATAGGATTTGGAGAAGTTGAACCAATTGCTAGTCTCCCACAAAACTCAACATAACTGATTTATTTCATAGGTATTATTGATGAAAGATGAACTAATAACAAAAAGCCTATTAGTCTTTCAAAGTTATCAATTTATTTACAAAAGTGTTCATGGGATTATTACCTTCATTTCTTTTTTTTTTTTTTAATTTTATTGTTGTTGTATTACATCCATCCCCTACCTTCATTTCTTACTATAATAACAACCCAGAGTTACTAAAACAATCAGTGCGTTTGTGTGTATGTGCATACATGCAAGGAATATATAAAATAAATATTAATAACTATTATTTTTTATTTTTTAATCTCTGTACTATTAAAAACAAACTTGCATTTTGATATGTGGGCCACCAGTTTCTACCTGTGCTCTAAGTTAAATGTTGAATGTATTTGTAATTAGCCCTGGCTGGTGGCATAGTGGATAAGGTGTCAGCCTGTAAACCCAAAGGTCGCTGGTTCGATTCCCAGTCAGGACACATAACCAGGTTGCAAGCCAGGTCTCCAGCCAGGTCTGGCTGGAGGCAGGTAAAAGGCAACCATACATTGATGTCTCTCTCCCTCTCTGCCTCTCTCCCTTCCCTTCTCTCTAAAAATAATAAATATAATCTTTTAAAAATTATTTTTATTTAGAATAATAGTCACTGTGTATATTTTAATCTAAGTGTTTTCTCAGGGTGTTTTTATCTTAACTTTGCTACTTACTCAATCCAGTTTGCAGCACAAACTTGTGCTCCTTGACACAAGGAAACTTGTTAAAAGGAAGAAAGCAGAAATTGCAGGCACATTGCTTTGTTTACACATTTATATTCATTTATTTATTTTTGAAATGCCTTAAGGGCTTCACATGAAGGTTTCTCTGTAAGCCAAGGTCACACACCACTAAGCTAAAACATGCTGAGGTGGCATTAGAGCCACAGGAAGATGGTCATACAGTATGCCTGGAGATGTAGATCCATAACATTAATCCTGGGAATCTAAGTAGGGAGCCACTACTTAGCAACAGCCCATTGTGTCCTAAAAATGAAGATGCTAAAAACTGGAAACATTCCAAATATCTATGACAGGTACTTCAATGAGTAAACAAGTTGCTCTAAATGCAGACATGGTGATACCACTCAGCAACAAAAGAAGAGAAATTACTGACACATGTAATAAGCTTGATGAAAATATTATGCTGGCATTATGAGTGAAAGAAACCATATACAATAGAATACGTACCTTACAAGTCCAATTATATAAAGTCCTAGAACATGAAAAACTAATGTATTTTGATAGAAATCAAACCAATGTTTCCCATAGGAGTGGGTAGAGAGAAGTTGAGTGCAAAGGGCATGAAGGGACATTCTGGGTTGATGGAAATGTTGTGTCTTAACAGTGTTATTCTACAGCATACATTTGTCCAAAATAAACAGGTTATATCCTTAGAAGGAATACATTTTATGTAATATAAACTCAACTACAATAATGTTGAATTTCAAAAACTAAAATCAATGGTCATAATGATATACTGGATTGAAAAGGATTTGCTGTCTTTATTTTTATTAACATACTCAAGCCTGAAAAACCCAGTTGAAAATCTAGTGAGAAAAAAAGAGCTTTCTGAGGTGACTAAAATGGAATTACCTACAATTGGATGGGGATTTGTAGACAAAAGGGAAATAAATTTTAGGAATGGTAAGTTTGTCAACTCAGATATGTATGTAGAAAATAGTACTACATGATACACTATTACATAGATAAAATCATAGATTAATGGTGTAGTGTAAAAACAAGTAGTGTTTAAAAGGAAGCACACTGATTAAAAATTTTCATGTTAGAATTGCTTGTGATAGCCTGTGTGTGGGATCCCGCGACCCACAGTAAAATCCCCTAGTGCTGCAGATGAAATGAACATTCTCAGGCAGATTGTGCTAGCAGGGAAGACCGGCCAGTAGCTCAAGGCCAAAGACCCTGTACACCATTCCCCAAAATCCTTTATTGAAATGGGTAAACTTGAAGGCATATAACTGGTCAATCAATGCTAAACAATGCTAATTATAGAGAAATAGGGGGTGGGGCAAGTGAAAGGGCAAGGAGATCTCACTCAGGTCAGGATATGCATTCAAATTTTAAAAACTTCTGCTGTTGATACAACGAAGGATTAGACGAGGTGAGAAAACAGGCTGGGATTCATAGTAGCTAAAATATTTTCCCATGGCCTAATTTCAACTCTGGGGTCCATAGCTATAATATGGAAACATATGTACTCAGCTTTCCTGGTTTTCCAGTCAGGTCTTAGAGACTTAACCTGGCCCACGTGGGACTCCAAGTTTCAATGTATTTCCTGGTGGACCCCGACAAGCTTGTACAACATCATTTTTAATAACAGTCGATAATATAAAAATCATGAATTTTTGCTGTTAATTAACCCTTATAATTCAAAATTCAGTTAAACATCAGAATTCAGAACTCTTATTATTTCAGTTTTTCATGGCTTTACAGAGACAATGCGTTACACAGTTAATAACTGAGATTCTAGGGCAAGTCAAATTATTTTCAAATTCTGGGGTGTCACAAAATAACTATGTGATTTTCTGCAAGTCATTTAAACTCTGTTCTTTTGTTTTATTAAAGATAAAATGGAAACATTTACTTTATTGGGTTGCTGTGAAGGTTAAATTAGTTTTATATAAAATCCCTTACAATAATCAAAATTCTTAAAATAATCTTGATATACAAGTAATACATATAAATATTTACAGTTATGGCTATATTTTACACCTCATATTTTAACTCAGTTCAGCTGTATACTAAAGTATTATTCACCACTCTGTATGTAACAGAAGTGGTACATCTCTTTACTTAGAAACTCTGACAGACAAGTTGCCAAAATTCCTCTACTAACGTTCACCCTCCAAGAAATTTTAACATTCTCACTTCTATTACTAATGCTCCCTACTCTCTTTCTGTCTTTTATCTGATATTTGTATTTCTATATAAAGAAAATCAAGCTATACAATCTTAAGCCAAAAGCCAAATTATTTTTGATAATAACCAAGTGCTTGTGAAAGAATAAAATTTTCCAGAAGTCCGGAACTAGGCAGACATTTGGAAAGAAAATAATCAACAAGGCAGGAAATGACCTTTGTAGAAAAAAAGAAAGAATGATAAATGGGAATAATTTGCTAAAATATTAATTTACTGAGGAAAAATAGTCAAACCTCTTTTGTTGGTTAAGTCATGAGTTAGAAAACTTCTGTAGACCAGCATAGACCTTGGGATTAATGAGTATACACATGAGGAGTTGGCCAGTTCACAGTTCTGGTCTTCCATATAAACACCACCTCCTTTCACCCTGCTGCTGAGGGCAAGTCCTACCCAGTCCTCTTCACTCAGTGAAATGCAGATATTACATGAATAATTAGTTAAAAAATCCAGTTAGCATCCTCTGCTTCATTTCCATTCACCTGACATTTTAATTGAAATTCAGTGAGGGGTCTAGAGAAATTGAGGGAAAAAAGAAAAGGTCAAACTCATGGATATAGACAACAGTGTGGGAATTACAGGAAGAATGAAGGTAAAGGAGGTTGAGGATTGTGGGAGTGATGATAAATGGTGGTAGATGGAGGCTTGACTTGAGGTGGAGAACATACAATATATTGTACAGATAAAGTATTGTGGAATTGTGCTCCTGAAACCTGTATAATTTTGTTAACCACAGTCATCCTAATAAATTCAATAAAAAGGGGGAAAATAAACAAACAAAACAGAAACAAACTCATGGATATGAAGAATAAACTGATGTGGCCAGATGGAAGAGGGGCCATTGAGAGGCTGAGTGAAAAAGGCTGAGTGAAGAGATTAAGAAATACAAATTAGTAGTTACAAAACAGCCATGGAATGCAATGTACAGCATAATGAATTAGTCAATAATATTGATAAAGCATGTATGATGTCACATGGGTGCAAGACTTATGGGGGGAATCACTTCATAACATATAGATGTCTAACCATATTCCTATACACCTAAAACTAAAATACATTGAATGTTCACTATAATTGAAAAATAATTTTTATAAAAGAAAATATACAAAAAATAGACCCAAAGACAATTTTTTTTTCATTTTATTTGAATACAAAAGGTTAAATATGTGTGCCATTCTGGTAAAGATGCTTCTGGAAGTTGATAAAAAGAGGCTGGATGCCTGTAATTTCCTGAAGAAGAAAATAAAACAGAAGGTCAGGATAGTATTTGGTTGGCTAAAAAGTTTGTTTAGTTTAGTTTTTGTTTTTGTTTTTTAAATAAAGGACACATTTTTTACATTTTCACCAAAAATTGTATTGATTTGGATATCTTAAGTATGTTGACTATTTTCCATGTTGTAGAAAACTAATTGTTCTTAATTAATGTATCAGTTTGATTTCTATCAACCTCATCTGGTTTATTTGATGGTCAAGAATTGTCCAGCAAAAACTCTCCAGCTCAAAACTTCACGAACCACCTTTGACATGTTTGTTGATCAGTCATAGCACCTTTTCCATTCATTGCACAAATCTTTTTTTGCATTTTTTTGGTTTTATTTTTGTGTTTTTACATTTCTTAAAATAATAAAGCATAATATGCTAAAAATGGTTTGCATTTCTTTCTATCTTTAATAGTACAATGGCTACACCAAAACTCACCAATTTTGATGAGTTTTTAAAAATGTACACTGATATGACAGCTTTCACAATATAACCTTACAAAATTGTTGCAAATGAAGTTAAAGACAACTAAGCACCCTGGCTGGTGGCACAGAGGATAAGGCACCAGCCTGTGAACCCAGAGGTTGCTGGTTCAACTCCCTAGCCAGGGTACATAATGAGGTTGCAAGCCAGGTCTCCAGCCAGGTCTGTAGCTGGAGGCAGGTGAAAGGCAACCATACATTGATGTCTCTCTCCCTCTCTGCCTCTCTCCCTTCCCCTCTCTCTAAAAATAATAAATAAAATCTTAAAAAAAAAAAAAAAAAGACAACTAAGCAGTGCTACAGCCATCTTACAGAAAAACAAAACAACAACAAAAGAAAAAAAAACAGGAACTTTTTGGTCAACCCAGTAATTCCCAGAAGCCTCAATCCATCCCTTATGATGATCATTTTTCATCATATTCCATGTGCTTTGCCATTGTCCTTGGTTTCATACTGTGACCATTGGAGTATATTGCCAAAAAGTACCAAGGGTGATCTTTGGAAAATACTATAATTAGATGATCTCATTTCTCTGGTCAAAAGACTTTCCTATCTCAAACAGGATAAAAATTTTAGAATATTTACCATGTGATCACCAAGGCCCATGTGATCAGGCTTTTTATCATGGTTCTCATTTTGTCTCTGCCATGTTGCCCACCCTGCATCTCCTCCAGCCACTTTCCTTGGACAGCTTTAAATGTGAGCATCTATCTGCCTTTGGGTGTTTGTACCTGCTAGTCTCTTTCCTGGAACACTTTTTCTGCTAAGAATCACAGGTTCACTACCCAACTCTGTCCATTCTCTGTTCAGATTTCATTATTTTCTTATTTCAAAGAAGCCTGTTCTGAATAATCTATTACAGTATAACACCTACCTCTTTCATCCCTTTAACCTCTTTTATTTTGCTCCTTAGCTCAGATCACTCACTAATGTATTTGTATTTAGAGTATGTTTCCACTCATTAGAGTATGAGCTTTCTGAGAACAAGGGCTCCATTGATTTTGCACACTGGTATATTGCAAGGTTCTAGAACAGAACTTGAAACATAGTAAGTGCCTGATAAGTGTTTGTTAATGCTTCAATCCCTAATGTGGTTCTATTGTGCTATTTAGGCAATAAAAGCTATTCTGATAAAGTATGTATGACCAAGAAGTCAAAAACCAGGGATAAGGAATGATGGAGAAAGATTTAAAGTATTGAGATATTTCTTTAATTGTGCAGAAGCTTTTAAATTTGATGTAGTCTCATTTGCTTATCATTTCCTTTATATCCCTTGCCCTAGGAGATATATCAGCAAAAATACTGCTGTGTGGGATACCTGAAATTTTACCACCTATGTTTTCCTCTAGGACTTTTATGGTTTCACGATTTATATCTTGAGTTTATTTTGGTGCATAGTGAAAGTTGGTGGTCTAGCTTCATTTTTTTTTTTTTTTTGGCTTGTACCAGCCCAGTTCTTTCAATACCATTTATTGTAGAGTCTATTTTCACTCCATTTTATGCTCCTGACCTCTTTGTCAATTATTAATTGACCATAGAGTCCTGAGTTTATTTCTGGGCTCTCTATTCTGTTCCATTGATTTATGTGTGTGTTCTTATGTCAGGATCAGACTGTTTTGATTACAGTGGCCTTGTAATACAGTTTGATATCAGCTATTGTGACCCCTCCTACTCTTCTTCTTTCTCAAAATTGCTAAGGCTATTCAGGGTCATTTATGGTTCTATATAAATTTGTGAAATATCTGTTCTAGATTTGTGAAATATGCCATTGGTACTTTTTGGTGTTCAAAATATTTTTATTTATATATTTTTTATTTATTTTCTTTCTTTTTTAAAAAAATAGTACTTTATTTTTTTTTAAGACTTTTTATTTATTACCTTTTAGAGAGGAGAAGGGAGAGAGGTAGAGAGGGAGAGAGACATCAATGTATGGTTGCCTTTCACCTGCCTTCAACTACAGACCTGGCTAGAGACCTGGCTTGCAACCTGGTTATATGCCCTGGCTGGGGAACTGAACCAGTGACCCTTGGATTCACAGGCTGGCACCAATCCACTGAGCCACACCAGCCAGGGCTATTGTTGTTCTTCCATAGTCCCAAATTTTCCCCTGCCCCACCCACCCTCATACTCCCAGAGTCAATCCTTAAACTGTTGTCCACATCCATGGGTCATTTATACATGTTCCTTGGCTAGACTTTTCCTCCTTATCCCTGCCCCTCCTCTCCTCTGGTCTCTGTCAGTCTAATTCTTATTATCATACCTCTGGGTCTGTTTTGCTCATTTGTTTATTTTGTTCATTATGTTTTTGTTATAATTGAGATCATATGGCATTTGTCTTTCCCTGCCTTATCATTGGTATTTTAATAGAGATTGCATTGAATCTATAGTTGCTTTGGGTAGTATGGACATTTTAATGATGTTAATTTTTCTAATCCATAAATATGGTATATGCCTCAATTTATTTGTGTCTTCATTAATTCCTTTCTTCAGTGTTAAGCAGTTTTCTGAGTGTAGGTCTTTTACCTCCTTGGTTAAACTTATTCCTAGGTACTTTATTTCCTTGTTGCTATAGTAAATGAGATTTTTCCCTAGTTTCTATTTCTGATACTTCATTGTGGGTATACAAAAATGCCTTTGATTAAATAGAACATCAGCAAACTGAAAAGGGAACCAACCACATGGAAAAACATATTTGCCAATAATACCTTGGACAAGGGTTTGATCTCCTAAACATACAAAGAACTCATATGAGTCAACATTAGAAAGATAAACAAGCCAATTAAAAAATAGGCAATTAAAAAATAGGAACAGACACTTCTCCAGGAAAGATATACAGAGGACCCATACGCCATCAGAGAGATGCAAATTAAAACCACAATGAGATAATATCTCATACCTGTCAGAATGGCCATCATTAACAAATCAACAAACAAGTGCTGGTGAGAAAAGGGAACCCTGGTGTGCTGCTGGTGGGAATATAGACTGGTGCAGCCACTGTGGAAGACAGTATGGAATTTCCAAAAAAACTAAAAATGGAGCTGCCTTTTGATCCAGTGATTCCACTGCCAGGATTATACCCAAAGAATTCTTAAATACCAGTTCTAAAGAACCTATGCATCCCTATGTCCATAGCAGTGTTATTTACAATAGCCAAGTGCTGGAAACAGCCTAAGTGTCCATCAGTAAATAAGTGGATCCAAAAACTGTGGTGCATTTACATGATAGAATACTACTCAGCAGAAAGAAAGAAGGAACTCCTACTCTTAGCAACAGCATGGATGGAACTGAAGAGTATTATGCTAAGTGAAATAAGCCAGTTGGCTGGTGAAAGACAAATACCATGTGATCTAATCTATAAGTGAAATTTATTTAATAAAAAAGAAATGAGCAAAATAGAATCAAAGATATGTAAATAAGAAACACTTGACAATGACCAGAGGGGAAGGCAGCAGAGGATAGGGGAGTAAAGAAGAAGGGTCTAGTCAAGGAACAAGTATAAAGGACCCATGGACATAGATAACAGGGAGGAACTGACTATGAGAGAGGGAAGGTGGGTGATGAAGGGGAGAGTAAAGGAGGAAAAATTGGGGCAACTATAATTGAACAACAATAAAGTAAAATACATATATTAAAAAATAAAGTATTGAGGAAGAACCAAGATGGTGAAGGAGTAAGTGGAGCTACACCAATCTCCTCCCAACACCAAATTGGAATTTCAAATTAATTATGGAGAAATCATCTGGAATAACCAACAGAACACCAACTGGAGTGAAGCCTATTACCACGGGTGGAACAGAAGAGCAGATTCATCATAACGTGACTGGTAGGAAGTGTGGAGACTCAAGAGGGCTGGTGGGGCTCCTATGGGAGGCAGCTGAAGGGATGGAGAAGCAGCCTGGGGTTCTATCTGAGAAGGGTGGGATCTAAACCCCCAACTGGGCTTCCCAGCCTATAGCAACACAGGTGAGAGTAAAACAGCACCCAGCTATGAAAAGCAAAAAACCCCTAGGTTTTGCCAGCTTGACAGAGAGACTGAATTCTTAAAGGGACCACTCACAAAAATACAGTGGTACCCAGCAGAGAAAGGACAGAGTGGACTAGAGACGCCTGGGGAAAGTTTGGGTCAGTGGGTTTAGGATGAGAGTTGAGGGAGCAGCCCAAGAGTCCACACAGCCAGCAGACCACTCTTCTCCAAATTGTGGGAACCTGAGGGGAAGCCACAGTCCCACGCATAGGAATTAATCCACCCCACCCAGCAGTGCCTACACCTCACCTCAGATCACAGGCTGATTGGATTAACAACTAAAGGAGACAGCCAAAGACAGTGGATCTCTGGTAATCTCCAACTGGCTAGCTAGGCCCAGACTGGGACAGGATCTAACATCACCAAGCACAGATTCCAGAAAGTAGAAAAAGTGCACCTCTACATCACAGAGGGTCACTCCACTAACAGTAAGTCAAAGCAGATCAATCCAAGAAGCAGAAACAAACAAGGGTCACCTAAAATGGGGAGACAAAGAAATAAAGTCTCAGCAAATGGAAAGGAGGAATCCCCAGGAAAAGTGCAAAATGAAATAGAGGTAAGCACCCTATCAGACATGGAATTCAAAATAATGATGACAGAGAAGCTCAATGAACTCAGCAAGTTCAAAGAAAACTATAAACAACTTCAGGGGAACTACAAAGAACTCCAGGGAAGCTACAAGGAACTTACTGAGAACTACACCAGCATTCAAAAGGACATAGAAACCATCAATAAGAGCAAGGAGGAAATGAAGAATACCATTTCTAAATCGAAGAACACAGTAGAAGGAATCAAAAGCAGGCTAGAGAAAGCAGCGCATCAGATCATCAAGCCAGAGGTTAATGCAGAAAAAAATTCCCGGTCAGTGCAACAAAATGAAAGACTGAAAAAAAATGAAATGTAATAACATCTGTATCATAGGGATAACAGAAGGAGAAGAGGAGGAACAAGGGATAGAAAACCTGTTTGAAAAAGTAATGACAGAAAACTTCCCTAACTTGAGGAGAGAAAATATCATGCAAACTCAGGAAGCACAGAGGGTCCCAAGGAAGATGAACTCCAAAACACATCATCATGAAAATGGCAAATTTCAAAGACAAGGAGAGAATCCTAAAAGCCGCAAAAGAGAAACACCTAATAACAGACAAGGGGGCTCCAATAAGGTTATCAGCTGATTTCTCAACAGAAACACAACAAGCCATAAGGGAATGGCAAAAAATATTTCAAGCAATGAAAAACAAAGGCCTGCAACCAAGAATACTCTACCCAGCAAGGCTGTCATTCAAAATGGAAGGTGAAATAAGGAGTTTTCCAGACAAAAGAAGTCTAAAAGAATACATCTCCACCAAACCAACATTGCAAGAGATGCTGAAGGGACTGCTTTTAGAAAATGAAGAAACGAAGAGACAGACAGGAACACAGGTACAAAGGTAAATGGATTAAATGCACCAATCCAAAGATATAGGGCAGCTAAATGGATAAGAACCAACATCAGCTTATGAATGCTTTAAAGTGATCTTGCTATAAATAGACTTTACTAAATAAGGTACAATTGTGTATATTACTTGTATCTGCATTACTGAAGGTTAAGTTTTCTTAGATTGGAATCATTTCATAATATAGGAAAATCAGGTTACTTGCAATAACTCAGAAAAACTGAATGCAGTTTAAGAAGACAAAACTGAGAAAATGTGGATGTATATTACATAGAAGACATGCTATCTTTCTTAGTCACTGTTACAAAATATGTGCTTATTTGTGGGTAATATATAGATTTTGTTAGCAATTTATGTTTTAAATAGCAACCAACTGGCCATGGGTGTGTTGTGATTGAAATCAGTCAATCTTTAAGTTAGAAAAGTTGCTGAGAATGAAGAACAATTTGGGTGGAAGTTGCAAACTACTAAACTATGTGATTCATGTTCATAGGCAATACATATTCTCATATTAGCATGTAAATTAGATGAGATTCCTTTCAACTAAATCATGGAAATATACATTTCCAGTTATGAAGTCCCCCAAACTGGGGATACTTGGGAAAAGGAATTAATGCTATAGTAAAATTTATTATTGAAATGTGAACATACCTAATCTCTACCTCAACAATCTCTGAGTTCTGCAATACACCATTTTGTGATATTTCACAAAAGTAGCATTCCAGAGTAAAGTAAGTATTAAAGAAGAAAAAATTTGCTTAATTTTGCTACAATATATCTAAAATACCATCATTTAACATGTAATAATTATGTAAGCTATAGCATATTTTAAATTTTTTTGTATTAACTCTTCAAAATCCACTATGTACTTTAAAATGTGTAAAATATGTATGGGTGTAAATGTATTTTTGCATGTGTTTTGCATGAATTTTGCAATTCATATTACCTAAAAGAGTAATTCTTTAAACAAAGGAATTAAGATAGGCATTCTGGAATAATGAAAAGAAAACTTTGTATTAATACGATTTGAGAAGCTGACAGAAGGCAGGAATTAAATGGTGAATTGTATGGTGTATACACTGGTGGTTACAGAATAGACAGGGGGATGTTAAGAAGAACAAAGGAAATAGAGAAGTCAAAGAACTTATATGCATGAATCATGGACATGAACTAAGGGGGACATTCCTGGAGGAAATGGGGTACTGGGTGGAGGAGGGAAAGGGTGGGGGAAATTGGGACAATTGTAAGAGCAAAATAAATAAAATATATTTTAAAAATAAATTATTGAAATAAACTTTATAATTCTAATTATACTGCTGAGGAGATTAACAATGTTCTTATTTTACAGTGTGATGTAAATATTGTAAGTAAAGTAATTGTTGGATCTAAATTCAATGGGTCCATTTTAAATATTTTGACCAAAATAAATGTGTAGGTATTAACATGGGTGCTTAAAGCGGTTTCTGAGCAGTAATTAAGGATATGACAGCAGACTCTAAGTGTTTCGGGATCTACACTGTGAGAACAGTCAGACAACCAAAATGTGCATCAGTACAAACATTACAGCCCAGAATATGCTTTATTCTGTCTGGTAATGGGAGCTCAATGTCGGTAAAGTGATAACTGCACTCAAAGTCAGTTACTCTGTATTTAGATTTTTTTAGGATCCAATGAAGTTTGATAACTCAGCACCTATGTGGGAGAAAGAGACAGAGAGGGAATGATAAAAGCATTATTACAGTTCTGTTTTATTAACTGCTGCCTTGTGTCCTTTCTTGTTTATATTTTCTTGTCTTAGTCTGGTTTATCTCCTTGATTGATTGATTGAATCATTGACTGCAGAGATGGCAGAGGACACAGGTGTGTATTTGTAGAGCAAAATAAATTTTTAAAAATCTAAGCACCAAACTACATCAACAAGCAACACTAATTGGACCACCTGAGCAATTTGACTATAATTGGTCATTGGACCTCACCAACAATATTACTCTCTCATTTATTTCACCTGCCAACAACTCTGACAGTCTTTTCAATTGCCAGGAAACAGGTAGAAATATCTTGTCATGGATAGTCGTTCAATGGTGGGCATCTGGGCTTTAACGTGTGGTTTTTCAAATGATAGTTGTACCTAAAAAGAAAAAGAGGCTATATATAAAACATAACTCTTAAGAGCCACTGTCATAAAACATTTTGCCTTATGAGCCAAATGAAGGGTGCTCCTGAGGTTGATGGGACCAAGCCCATGGGCATTCCAATGCCCTCTCACTGCCACCCTACCTTTTAGAAATATTTCCCTATGTTAGAATATACTCTTTATCTCAAAACAAATACCTCATCTCTAATCCAAAGCCTTTCTAGCTGCATTTCACTTATTTTATGTTTCTAATATACAGATCTGAAACTGGGTCTCAAATATCCTCTACCTTAAATGGCCAAGATTAACTCCTCAATTCAATAAGGACACAAAATCCAAAATTTTGTTCTTAAGACCTGAACACAACTTTCACACCCCCACACCAAATTGAACTCTGAAGGTTTTTTTTTTGTTTTGTTTTGTTTTGTTTTTTGTTTTTTTTTTTTCCCCACGGATTGATCAATGAGATCCTATTTCTAATCTCTTAGCAACACCCTTGAAGTTACAATGTCTAATTCCTATTCATCCAACAGGACTCAACTTTTTAGGTTCCCATTTACAGAGACCCTAACTCACATTACAATGTGATCTTTTCTAGTTTTCCAAAGGTATATTCATCTTTCCCACAGGACTGCCACTGTTCTTTAGTTTTGAATTTAAAAACAACCATCATTTCTCATATTCTTAATACCAATAATTTTCTCACTAATGAAAAGGGCGGGGGAGCATCCATTCATTTATTCATGCATTTATTTATTGAATAACTGTTAACTCCTGCATGCCAGGATGGTGAGGTGTTGAGCAAATTCCTGCCTTCATGAAGTGTGCACTCAAGACACTAATACAGATAACAATAAGTAAAACATAAACCAAATGAATGGCACATAGGACTGTGGCAGGAAACGAATTAGGACAGACAGAGAGATAAAAGATATTCTGAGCTGGGAAAAATATATAATCTTTCTTTCTGGACTACTCCATTTCAGTGCCTTAGATGTTTTAATTGTTATGGACTCTGTCACAATGCATAGTGACACATTTCTTTGTTGACCTACTTGTTTTGTATCTCTCTCTCTCACAAAAATGTAGGTCCTACATAGCCACATTTGGAATTTTGAGAATGTATGGCCTATAGCATACAAGTTTCTGTTTTATATTATTTTGGTCAGTTTTCATCTGTTCCTTCAGAGCACTGACCATCTTCTTTCTCTAAATCAGATTTTAAAGCCCTGGATAGTAGGAACCAGGTAATGCTCTACTTTATTTGCTTAAAACAAATCTGTTGTTGTCACATGAAGTAAAATAATAGCAAAGCCTCCCTGAACAAAAAAGTGATTAGAAAAGGAAAAAGAAACTTACCTTCCGAAATACTTCCTCTATGTGACAGCGCCAAGAATATTTCTGAAAGCATGAGACTAGTTTTGTAATGAAGAGAGAACCTCTTTCCTTGTCTCTCCAGGATACGTTATCTATGAAGACAAGGAGTGGTGAGACTTGGGCTATGGCCTTAACTATTTTTCATTTCATTTTTTAATGTTCATGGGTTTGTTTTTCAAGCATAGCTTGGGAATTAACATGTTTAAGAGAAACATGTACCTACATTAACTCCTTTTTAGCAAAGTGGAAAAACACAGTGGCAGATGTTAACTAAATTGATAATGGATCAGAATTGCATAAGGATTGCATTATATTCTTGGAACTCTTACTATGTGCCTCATGTTCATTCATCTGATTTGAAAAGAATCTCAAGAGATAACATCCCATTTTCAGAAGAAAGAATACACACCCAGAGGGGTTAAAGAATTTTCCCCCACTCATACAATATACAACAAAAAATGGACACCTGGCTCCAAGACTGTTTACAGAGTAAAAAATCATACTGTCTTTCAGAGTATAATAAACAAAGTAGATGTACAAATCCAAAGGAAACTTGAGGGAGGAGATATGGTTATGACATAGATTGTGGTGACAGATGTGTACTTATATCCAAACCCATTCTGTTACATACATTAAGTTCATATATTTTTGTATGAAAATTTAAATTCTATGAAGTGATTTTTTTCAAAGCCCATAAAACAAAACATTTCAAATCAGAAGCATTCCTATGTAAAGCTTCTTAAGATGACTACCTAGAAGTCAAGGAATAAACCCTGATTCCCTGTTATTAGGCCTAATAAGTCCTGGTGCATTATTTTTTATTTCTTCCCAAGGATATTCGTGACCTACTGAGGCACACAATGACACTACTCTAAAGCACATCAAATGGAAAATATGGAGAAAAAGGTGTGAAGTTGATCATTTGAGAAGGGGTAGGCAGTCTCAGGATCTATAAAGCTCTATTCAAAATGTAAAATAGATTTAGTAGAAAATTGAGTTATTAGGTTTTAAATGGTGTATGGTCAATTAGATTAATTGTATTAAGTTGTCTTAGAGTTTGATAAGGCTTAGTTGATAAAATATAACAATTATATTAAAAGTATACATTTAAAAAGTGGAAAACATGTAGAATTGTTTTGCTCATAGAATAGATAAGATAAAGGTAAATTACTTTGAGAGCATTCAAAATGTGTTTTAGATCATTGCTCCTAAGTCTATCTTAATATTCTAAAATCACTCAGAGGTAACTTCAGGCCCACAAATCTTTGTCTGCAAGTGAAAGACACATACGTGGGGTTGAGGAGCAGAAAGCAATGAAGTCCTTTTCCACATGTGCCTTGTAAACTGCATCCTCCTCCAGTTTCTCAGGTGACTCTGAAGAGCTGTCCTCCAAGGCCTCTGGAGAGTCACTGACCCACAATTCCCCACGATTTGCTGTGGAGACATCAACTTTGTAAACACTGTGCTCCTCCCTCTGTATGACTATCAAGTTGCCCACTTCATTCTTTTTAAATGTTTATTCTTGCCTTTCTGGGTAGTTCAGTTCCTTAAGAGTGTCATCCCAATACTGTCAAGTAGCGTTTTCTATCCTAGGTCAGGGCACATCCAAGAATCAACCAATTAGGCTAAAAATTACAGTAGTTACTTTAAAAGTATAAATTTAAAAAGTGAAAAAATATACAATTTTTGTTCCCATTGAATAGGTAAAAGAAATGTAAATTATTTTGAAAGCATTCAAAATATGTTTAAATCAATGTTCCCTACAGTCTATCTTAATATTCTAGAATCACTCAGAAGTAACTTCAGGCCCACAAATCTTTGTCTGCAACTGAAAGACACATACGTTGGGTTGAGGAGCAGAAAGCAACGAAGTCCTTCTCCACATGTGCCTTGTAAACTTCATCCTCTTCCAATTTCTCAGGTGACTCTGAAAAGCTGTCTTCCAAGGCCTCTGGAGAGTCACTGACCCACAATTCCCCACGATTTGCTGTGGAGACATCAACTTTGTAAACACTGTGCTCCTCCCTCTGTATGACTATCAAGTTGCCCACTTCATTCTTTTTTTTTTCTAATTTTATTGTGTTGTATTACATCCATCCTCTTTTTGGTCCCCTCTGTCCCCCTCCCCACCCACCCATTGTTTTTAATTGTTTATTCTTGCCCTGGCTGGGTAGCTCAGTTGCTTAGAGTGTCATCCCAATGCTGACAAGTAGCGTTAGCATTTTCTATCCCTGATATCTCACTGATACCAGGTCAGGGCACATACAAGAATCAAACAATGAATGCATAAGTAAGTGGAACAACAAATCAATGTTTTCTCTCTTTCTCTCTTTCTCACATGCACTGTCTCTCAAATCAACAGATAACAAATAAATTAAATAATGTTTATTCTAATCAGTTTTATATACACAAACATACACACTAAACTCAACCCCACACACACATACACAATTTGGCCTCTCTCTATATCTTTGAATGATGTGCCAGTTAATAGTGAGAGGTTCCTGTCTATAACTAGTGACATTGTAGAGAACCCATTTCCTAAGAAGAACAAAGGAGTTGAAGTCTTATCTACATAATTTCAGAGCATACTACCATTTTTAGATGTTATTTCTGCTTTTTTCCTAAACACTGCACCAAAAAGCTAACAGGCAATTAGAAGTCAGGAAAAGTAAATAAAATGTTGAGAGCAATGCCAAGTACCCTTATTTCCCCACTTAGTTCCCTTTCCATAATCATGAGGGGAAGAAAAATGCTGCTATTACAAAATAGCTCCACTTTCAAACGAAATTCTTCTCAAGCCAGAGTATGTCAAAATATCTGTAAAAACATTTACAAGTAAAGCTGTCATTAAATGATTTCATTTCAAGATTTAAAAGTTTTGTTTAACTTTGATTTAGGAATTCTGAGTGTCTTTCACCACTTACCTTGGATTAGACTGAATGATATTTCTCAACTGAAATGACAATTTCTCATTGATACCAACCCCCTAACTGGAGTTTCCCAAGAATTCAATTCCTTTTGTTTGCAGTGAATAGGGGCTGAGATTGTCTCCCTTAACAACCAAAGCATATGTCACAGTCCTTGGCAAGCACCTCATGAACTTTGGATTTTCCATGTCAGAACTCACCACCTCTGCAGGCCTGGACAATGATGACCTTAGGTTTGTCCTTTAGACTGGGACAATGACGATTGTTAAACAAGCGAAAGATGGTATCATAAGGCAACACATCTGGGCTTTTGTCACTGTGTGTAGTCCCACAGATTCCATCTAGGATACCATGAGACATGAACACCAAGAATGTGCTGTCTGAGGTCTTGTGCTCTGGGCGGGCAGCGAAAACCTGCAGCACTGACTCCATCTCCTGAAAAAGGCCATTACATCAGGATAAGTGTTAACAGTAATTTGACCTCATTTTTATACTGAACAGTATAAGAAGCATCTATAATGTTCCAATTGCTATACCTTCACATAGGGGTTGTTCAATGATAGCTGGGATTTTTGTTTGTTTTTTTTTTGTTTTTCTTTCTATAATAGAGCAGGGGCTTCAACAGCCTGCTCCTGCTAAAAATATATGAAGTGTCCTCTTGGTACATTTTGTATCTTCTTAGTTGCACTTATATACTTTCTTCTATCTCATTAATTAATGAGAGCCTTGTGTTAGAAAGGTATTATACCACTTCCTTTCAAATACCTTTCTCTCTGTACTTTGAATAAAATCAAACTTCTGACTAATGTATACTTCCTCTGTCCTGTTTTCCTCCTCTTCTAAGCTCTACTTACACTGGTCTTCCTGTGTTTTTCAGGCTCTGGTCTTATATTTAGTTTAGACTTTTCATGTGAAGTTGTCCTTGTTGGCATGTACATTGTTCATGTATCTCCAGACCTGTCTTGCAACTGGTAGTCATCTGTCAGCTCCTAGGTTGTCTCCTAACATGACTTTTCTTGACTAATCCTTCAAAACAAGTACTCTCCAATGACCAATTTGCTTTAATGGGTTTTTTCCCCACTTACTTTTAAAGTTATTTTTGCTCTTTATACAGGTACATGTAGAAACACCAAATCTTTGAAATTCTCTGCTTTGCTTTTAGTTGGATTGGCATCATACCAGTAAACGTAAAGCATTGTAAGCTTTCTCCTCATTCATAGAACTACCCCTAGTACCAGGAGCAGGCCCTGGGACAAAGTCAGAATTCAGAATTTATATGTGAGTGCATGCCTGCCAAGCACTCATTAGTTAGGAATTGTCTGAAAATACTGGGTCTGAATGCTTGTTATCTCTCTTAGGAAATAAGAATAGTATAGGTATGCATGACAATCACTTTTTATCTCCTTTTATAGAATTGAGAATATTTGGAACTCAAAGAGGCAGATAGTTCACCTAATAATTTGATTTTATACACACACACACATGCATACGTACACCAGGTATTTGGTTTACATTACAATTCGTTAGGAGGAGGATGTATATTGAATATGTACCTGTTTGGGAGGATGAGGAGCCCTTACCTTGGCTGTGAGTTTCTCTTCCACATCCACATTGTAGCCAAGGTCCTCAAGCAGCCCCTTCATCCCTGCAATGTCAATCTCAGCACCCTCTCTGAGTGTAAGATGTTCAAACTCTCTGTTGCATATGATGAGAGCCAGACGAGTGCGGCCCTGTCTCTCC
>PVIW01014462.1:0-23325 GCA_004026585.1 Noctilio leporinus
TTTTTTTTTTTTTTCTCCTCTGCTAAAAGCCCTCAGGTCCAGGCTCCATCGAGACCAGTCAGGGATTATTAAGGGCGAACAGCCATCTAAACCCTTTCTTATTATGATTATTATTGTTTTTATTTCTTTTTTCCTTTTGCATTTTGTGTGTGTGTGTGTGTGGTTTGGTTTGTTTTTGTTTGTTTGTTTGTTTGTTTGTTTTTGTTATTTGTTTTTGTTTTTGATTTTGCTTCTGCTAAAAGCCCACAGGCCCAGAGTACAACCAGACAGCCCAAATAAAGGACACACCAAGAACAGCAAGTGGAGAAAATCTGGGAGACGGCAATACTGAACTCCACAAATCTCCTATCACAGAAGGGGGCTCAATTAAGGCAAGAAAGCAAAGCAGGTTAACCCAAGAAAAAAAACAAAAATAAATAAATAAATAAAGAGCAAGCAAGAACAGACACACACAATGGGGAAAAAAAGAAGCAGTCCATCACCAAAGGAAAAGGAAGAATCCCCAGAAAGACCACCAAATGAAACAGAGGCACAGGAAATATTAGATAAGGAACTCAAAAGAATGATGATAGAGAAGCTCACTATCAATAAGTGCCAGGAGGAAATGAAGAATAGAATTTCTGAATTGAAGAGTACAGTAGAAGGAATCAACAGTAGGCCAGAGGAAGCAGAGGACTAGATCAGTGAGTTGGAGGATAATGTAGACAAATACTCAAAGACAGTACAAGAGAATGAAAAAAGGCTGAACAAGATTGAAGAGGGTTTAAGAGAACTGCAGGACAACATGAAACATAACAACATCCGTATCATAGGGATATCAGAAGGAATGGAAAACTTGTTCAAAAAAGTCATGATAGAAAATTTCCCTAACATGATGAGTGAAAATATTAATCAAGTTCAGGAAGCACAGAGGGTCCCAATGAAGATCAACCTAAACAGACCAACACCAAGGCACCTTATTATTAATATGGCTAATTTCAAAGACAAAGAGAGAATCCTATAATCATCAAGAGAAAAAAGACAAATAATATATAAGGGGTCAATAAGGCTATCAAATGATTATTCAACGGAAACAATTCAAGCCAGAAGGGAATGGCAGAAAAGTATTTCAAGTAATGGTAAACAAAGACCTGAAACCAAGAATACTCTACCCAGCAAGGCTCTCATTCAAGATAGAAGGAGAAATAAGGAGTTTCCCAGACAAAAAAAAAAAAAAAAAGACTAAAAGAATACATCTCTACCAAAGCAGCATTGCAAGAAATGCTAAAGGGTCTGCTTTATAAATAAATAAATAAATAAATAAATAAATAAATAAAATGAAGAAACAGAGAAAGCCAAAGAGGAATACAGACACAAAGGGAGAAAATGGCAATGAATAAGTATCCATCAATAATAACCTTAAATGTAAATGGATTCAATGCACCAATCAAAAGACATAGGGTAGCTAAATGGATGAGACAACATGACTCACATATATGCTATCTTCAAGAGACCCACCTCAGAAAAAAAGATCACCACAATTTGAGAATGAAGGGATGGAAAAATATACACGAAGCAAAGAAACATGAAAAAAAAGCTGGAATAGCAATTATTATTTCAGATAAAATAGATTTTACAATGAAGGTCATAAAAAGGGACAAAGATGGACTTTTCATAATACTTAAGGGAACAATCCATCAAGAAGAAATAACTCTGATAAACTTATACGCACCCAATGTAGGAGATCTGCAATATATAAGGAAAATCTTGGAAGACTTTAAGAAAGATATAGACAGCAACACACTAATAGTAGGAGATTTTAATACCCCACTATCAACAATGGACAGATCTTCCAAACAAAAAATCCCCAGAGATGTTGTGGCATTGAACAACACTCTAGAGGAAATGGACCTAACTGATGTATACAGAGTGTTTTACCCCAAAGAAGCAAAATACACATTCTTTTCAAATGCACATGGATCATTCTCCAAGATAGACCACATGGTATGTCACAAGACAAGCCTCCACAAATACAGGAAAATTGAAATCATACAAAGTATCTTCTCAGATCACAATGGCTGGAAACTAGAAACCAAATTCAAGGGAAAAACCCAAAAATTCCCTAACTCATGGAGACTGAATAACATGCTTTTAAGCAATGAAAGGGTCAACAACTACAAGGCCGCTGTCATCAAAACAGCCTGGTACTGGCATAAGAATAGACATATAGATCAATGGAGTAGAATAGAGAGCCCAGAAATTAACCCAGGACTCTATGGTCAACTAATATTCCACAAAGGGGGAAGGAACATCAAATGGAGTAAAAACAGTCTCTTCAACAAATGGTGTTGGGAGAACTGGACAGCAACATGCAAAAAGATAAAACTAGACCACCAACTTACACCATACACCAGAATAAACTCAAGATGGATAAGGGATTTAAACATAAGCAGTGCCACCATAAAGGTCCTGGAGAAAAATATAGGCAGTAAACTTTTGGATATCCTACGCAGAAATATGTTTACAGATACTTCACCAAGGGCAAAAGAAATAAAAGAACAAATCAACAAATGGGACTATATCAAATTGAAGTTTCTTTTTAGCTAAAGAAAAAAAATCAGCAAAATTCAAAAGGAACCAACTGTATGGGAAACATAATGGCCAATGATACCTCAGACAAGGGTCTGATCTCCAAAATATATAAAGAACTAATGCTACTCAACACCAGGGAGACAGACAGCCCAATTAAAAAATGGGCAAAGGACCTGAACAGACAACACGCTGAGGAAGATATACAAAGGGCCCAGAGGCATATGAAAGAGTGCTCACCATCACTAGTCATCAGAGAGATGCATATTAAAACCATAATAAGATACCTCCTCACCCCTGTCAGAATGGCAATTATCAACAAGTCAACAAACAAGTGTTGGGGAGGATGTGGGGCAAAGGGAACCCTCGTGCACTGTTGGTGGGAATGTAGGCTGGTGCAGCCACTGTGCAAAACAGTATAGGGTTTCCTCAAAAAACTAAAAATGGAACTACCTTTTGATCCAGCAATTCCTCTACTGGGACTATACCCAAAGAATCCTGAAACACCAATTCATAAGAACCTATGTACAACTATGTTCATAGTAGCACTATTTACAATAGCCAAGTGCTGGAAACAGCCTAAGTGCCCATCAGTGGATGATTGGATCCAAAAACTTTGGTACATTTACACAATGGAATACTATACAGCAGATAGAAAGAAGGAACTCCTACCCTTTGCAACAACATGGATGGAACTGGAGAGTACTATGCTTAGTGAAATAAGCCAGTCAGTGAAGGACAAATACCATATGATCTCACCCATTACAGGACAATAATGAACAAAACTAACAACAAGCAAAACAGAACCAAATATATGAACACAGTGAATAGTCCTTCAGTGGTCAGGGGGAAAGGGGTTGGGGGAATGGAGGAAGCAGAGACAAGAAAGGGGAGCAGGTTAGACAAGAACCTAGTATAAAGGAACCATGGAAATGGACAACAGGTGGGATTGACTTTGGGGGGAATGGGTGGGTGGGGAAGGGGACAGAGTGGAGCAAAATGGGGATGGATGTAATACAACAACAATAAAAATTTTAAATATAAATAAATAAAAATTGGACAGCATTGTTGATTGCACTACCTTGTGACTATACTAAAATCCGCTCAATTATAAACATTAACATGGTAAATTCTATGATATGTGAGTTTTATCTTAATCAAAATCAATTTGATAAGTAAATTAATGGTTTTCTATTTATTTTTAATGATCAAGCTTTGAAGGCCATATTGTTCAGGGGCAGTGACCGAGGTGGTTGGAGGTGTGGGAAAGCACCTGTTGTAGCCGCAGCACACTGTATGCTCCAGTTGCTTGTCCTTGGCATGAACCCTATGTCGATGTGTGCCAGTTGTCCTTGGAACAGGGAGGAATTTTCTATATGGGTGTACTGCCAAAGATCTCTAACATAGAACCTTCTTATTTTGATTAATCATGGAGTATATTGAATGATTCTTTCCTCAGAACAATGGTATAGAACATAAATGTAACTTGTTTATTCAGACACCTGCAATAAAAGGAGCAGACGTTTCCTAAGTCAGGACCCTTTGGCCATTCACCCACCTCTGAGTGTGGTGTCTTATTTCTCTCATGACAGGTGGTGCCCCGTGTGAGGAACCTCAAAGAGTCAATACACAGCTGGACTGCAGGCGAGAGAAACTTGCAATCAGAGGTAAGCTGGCAAACCGAAAGTAAATAGGTGATTGTTGCTTTCATAGCATCCTCTGATAGAAGCATGGGGAATTCCATGACTAAGGAACAGGAATCTTATTCATTAGCTCCTTAGAGTTACTGGGTGAGAAATAAGAGATAAGTACTTGCTCCTTAATGGAGCAAGTTAAGTATCATTGACCCTGTTTTTGGATAAAGGGACATTAGATATAGATGTTTGGAATAAAGTCGGACAGTCTTGCGGCAGCAACAGGAAGCTGAGGGTAATGTAGGAGGCTCTGTTTTAGGAGCTTGGGATTATGTGGCAACTGCGTTGTGGCCACTTCAGCCCACCAGAGCAGAGGATGGTAGTGCAGCTGCCCCCTCTATTCCCCCCAATAAAGGAAAGAAGCTGGGGAAAAAGGGTAGTGAAGAAGAGAAGGATGAAAGTCCTCCTCAGAACCCTACTGCCCCACCTTGACCTGAGGATCTGGAACCAAGGGATGAGATCATACCTCCTGGGTGGCATAGGGAAGATGGGTTGTTCCCTGTTAAGCTAGTATCCATGTCTTCCTGTTATAGCCTTCCAGGATGGGCTGCTCCACTGCCCTGTGGGGCAATGGCAGAATGTCTTAAGAAGTCCCAGAGAGAGCACATACATGCCTCGTCTGGATGATTGGAACCAGAACTGGGGCCTGGCACCCAAAACCAAAAAAGCCTTTGAATGTATTCTTTCTTCTTGTGTTTTTAGCAATAGATATTGCTTGTTTTCAGGGCTGACATTAAGTTCCCTTTTTGGCATAAGTTTATATTTTTTAAAAATTAATCAAAACATTTAATAAATATATATTTGATGGGTTAGGTTTTCATAGCAAAAACCATGCAGGTGGTAAGTGAATGAAGTTTAGGAAATACAACATCTTTGCATAAGAATTTCTAGGTGAAAGCATCCGGGGTCCAAAACCTGGGAGGACCTACTCACCTACTCCAGGAAGGGTTGAGGGAGAGCAAGAGGTTTGAGATGATGACACCATCAGTGAACCAGGGGCAAGTCCCCCAGCATGGAAAGTCTGCCTGTCATAGCCCAGAGGAGGTTGAGGGACTGAGCCATGAGGGAGGTTAAGGGACCCTATCCCACCTATCATGGGCCCCAAGCACCTGCCCCTGACTTCCGATCTCCACAAAACTATGGCCAGTATTGAGTTCCCTGCATCTTGGATATTTCCCCCTAGGTATCCCCACCCCTACCCCAGCCCACCTGATAGTCCAGGGCTTGTCACTAAGGACTGCTGACTAGCCAGCCCTGCCACCTTCCTCCCTTTACCCCTCCTACTCTGCTCCTGGGCTCTGCTGTCAAGAATTCAACCACAGAAGGGAATACCCAGCAGCCATTGTCCCTGGCTGCCACCACTTCTGGTGCCATCAATAGAGCAGAAAGGAGACCTGGACCAGAATTTCCAGCTGTGTCCTAGCTTCCCCGCTAAGCTGAGTTAGTCACTTGCTCTAGGTAGGCTTAGATTCCCTCTGGCTAGTAGAACTGAACAGTCTCTAAATCCAGCCCAGATTCCAGGATTTCAGGACCACTCAGCAGGTAGAAAACAGTTCATTATATTTGGTTTCTCCATATCTATTCTCAACATACCTTGTTTCTAAGGCTCTGGAGCCTTATTTTCTTAAATGAGCAAGTTAGACCGCTTGACCTCCAAGATCCCCTTGCTTTAAGAGCTGATAATCTCATTTAGGTCTCACAATAGTTTTGTAAGGTAGATGGAGCAGGCATTCACAATCCCCATTAAAATAAGGAAACAGAAGGCCAGAGACCTTTGTCACCTAAAAAGCCAGGGTCAGAGCCAGCAGCCTTTTTCTATTCATTCACTTATTCCATATTTATCAAATGTCCTGCCTTGATCGAGACCTGAAATTCTCCAGAAGTAAGAGGCGGGACTGGCCAGGGAGTTAATCCTTGAGGTGTTCATACCAATGAACTCTGGCAGACTGACATCACACACTTGCCAGAATTTTGCAGGGAGCCATTTCTTCATGTTACTATAGATACTTCCATTTTCTTCATGCAACATGCCAAGGGGAAAAAATGCCAGAGATATTGAAAATCATTTATTAAGCTGTATAGCTACAATGGGAAAGTCAGCTAGCATTAAGACAGATAATGGACCAGGATACATATCACAAAAACTGAAGTTATTTTTTCATACTTGGCAGATTCAGCATGTAACAGGCATTCCATATAACCCTACTGGTCAAGCTGTTATTGAAAGGGCCCACAGGCTCTTAAAGCAAACTTTGAGCAAACAAAAAAGGAGGAATAGAGGTGAATCTCCTATAGCAAGACTCCATATTGCATTATATTCTTTAATTTTTAAAAATATTTTTGGTGAAGTTAATCCTGCTGAGAAGCATTTTATTCCTATTAAGCAACTTCCCAGACCACAGGTGTTATATGAAGATTAGGAGGATCCCACTTGGAAGGGACTGGTGGAGTTAATAACAAGGGGAAGAGGGCATGGGTGTATTTTGTCTCCTTCAGGCCCTGAGTGGCTTCCATATGTCTTTGTCATATCTTTGAATCTCACGATTCAAAATATTGGTTTCCATATGAATGTTAAGGTCTTAGGAGGAATATACACTAATTGTATCACAGCTACTAGTGTCTCAATAAGGGATCAGGTTTTAATCCTTAGAAGGAATTCTACAGCATGGGTCTGTGTCAATGACTCTGTCTTGGAAACCCCCTGGAGTTCCAGAACAATTACAGGGAGAATTACAATGTTTTTGCCCCAAAAGAAAGTAATTTGTGGTTACACTACTAATAACCTTTTTCTCAGCTGTAGCTATTGCTGCTTCTCTTACTGTGTCAGGATTTGCATTACATACTTCTATTAAGACTGCCAATGCTGTTAATAATCATTTAGCCAGTATGTCACATCAGTGGGAAAAATAAGTAGAAATTGACCAACAAATTATGTATTGCCTTAATGCTCTTGAAGCTGTGGTTCAATGGTAAGGAGATCATCAGCAGGCTTTTGTCAAATAGCAGTTACTTGATTGTGACCCAGGGTTTAAAAGAATTTGTGTTACTAATTATACTCTTACTAACATAACTTGGGAGGAAAAGCAAGATATGCTTTTCAATGTCTTTAATGACACACTTGAAGAAAACAGATTCATTACAGAAGGTAGTTCAGGCTCAATTACAGTCTTGTAGAACTCATACATGAGGATACCTAGAAAACCTTAAGGGAAAAGTTAAGCTGGATTGACCCTACTACCTGGTTTACGTCTATTTTACCTAGTCAATCCATGGCTTCCAGCTAGCCTAGTAGGCCTATTCTGTTTCCTCCTTGTACCTTGTGTAGACCCAGGAGATGTTGAGAAAAAAGGGGGAATATGTGGGAAAGTGCCAGTTGTAGCCATGGCACACTGCGTGCTCCAGGTGCTTGTCCTTGGCATGAACCCTATGTCGATGTGTCCCAGTTGTCCTGGGAATGGGGAAGAAGTTTGTATATGGGTGTACTGCCAAAGAACTCTAACACAGAACCTTCTTATTTTGATTAATCATGAAGTAGATTGTATGATTCTTTCCTCAGAACAATGGTATAGAACATTTATGTAACTTGGTTACTCAGACACCTGCAATAAAAGGAGCAGGGGTTCCCCTAAGTCAGGGCCCTTTGGCCATTCACCCACCTTTGAATGTGGTGTCTTATTTCTCTCATGACATGGAGGGACCAGTACAGTATGATCCAGTGGATGACAAATATGGGTACTGCACTTCTAAAAGGCTGGATGAGGTAGGTTCCAGCAAGATGGCAGAGTAGTAAGTGGACCTACACCAATCTCCTCCCAGGTCACATCTGGAATTACTTTTTTGGAGTTACCAACAGAACAATAGCTGCAAAGAAGTCCTATAACCACAGACAGAACAGAAGAGGACACTTCATCACAATGTGACTGGTAGGAATCACAGAAACGCGAGGTTGTCTGGCTGGGCCCCCACTGGAGGCAGCAACTGAAGGGATGGAGCCAGGGGCTCTGCCTGAGAAGGGTGGGTCTGGTCCCCCCGCTGGGTGTCCCAACTACAACAACACATTGGAGAGCAGAGCAGCATCCAGCTGAGAAGGGTGGAAAGCAGTGGAGTTTACTAGCCTAAGAGGGCACTGGAGAAGGAAAACTAATAGGGTGACCATAACAAAAAACATTGGCACACACCTACCCTAGGCTCCAGCAGAGGAAGGGCAGAGAGGACTGGAGATGCTTGGGGAGAGTTTGCAGTGGTTGCTAGAAGGAAAGAAGTGGAGAAGAGGCTGCAGGGATCTGGTTGCTGACTCATTGCCCACAAATGGGGTGGACTGTGCTATGCCAAGCCACTTCTGTAGGAGGGACCTCATAGCCCCACTTACTGGAAGCAATATTCCCTGCCCAGCAGTGCCTGAGCCTTGCACCTGATCATAATTATCTGATTTACATCTACATTTCTCCCTCCCTGCCCTGTCTGAGCATAGACACAATAGTGGGCACCTGAAGACATATCTCTTGCCCAGCAGTGCCTGGGCCTGGCAGTGGATTACAAACTCTCTGACTTATAGCTGGGCCAGATGGTCAGCCCACACAGAGACAAGTGAGCCTGGTGGCTGATGGTGGATTCATTGCTTTGCAACTGAGTCAGTCCTTCTCACTCAGCAGAGCCTGGGCCTGGCGGCTGATTACAGATTCATTGATTTACATCTGAATCTGTCCCACCAGGCTGCATGTGAGCTGGTGGCCGATCCATTGAATTATAGTTGAACCTCTCCTATAGCCCAGAAGGGCCTGAGATTGGTAGCTGATTTACTGCTTTACAATGGAATCAGTCAGTCACCAAAGAAGAATCTGAGCCTGGTGGTGGATCACAGATTGATAGGTTTAAAACTAAATCAATCCTTCCAGTCTAGCAGTTCCTTAGCCTGGCAGCTGATCACAATCTAATTGAATTACAACAAAACTTAAAAATGGGGAGAAAATGAAACAGTCTCTCACCAAAAGGAAAGGAGGAATCCCCAGAAAGATAACTAAATGAAACAGAAGCTAGCAAACTATCAGACATGAAATTCAAAATACTGATGATAGGGGAGCTCAATAAGCTCAGCCAGCTCAAAGAAAACTACAAACAACTCCAGGGGAACTACGAAGAATTCCAGGAAAGCTACAAGGAACTTACTAAGACCAACACCAGCATTAAAAAGAACATAGAAATTATCAGTATGAGCCAGGAGGAAATAAAGAATACAATTTCTGAAATGAAGAATACAGTAGAAGAAATCAACAGCAGGCTAGAGGAAACAGAGGATCAGATCAGCAAGTTGGAGGACAACCTAGAAAAATATTCCAAGACAGTGCAACAGAATGAAAAAAGGCTTAACAAGAATGAAGAGAATTTAAGAGAGCTGCAGGATAACATGAAATGCAATAATATCTGTATCATAGGGATACCAGAAGGAGAAGAAGAACAAGGAATGGAAAATCTGTTCAAAAGAGTAATGATAGAAAACTTCCCTAACATGATGAATGAAAATGTTACTCAAGTTCAGGAAGCACAGAAGATCCCAAAGAAGATGAACCCAAACAGACCCATGATACATTATAATTAAAATGACAAATGTCAAAGACAAGGAGAGAATCCTAAAAGCATCATGAGAGAAACAGCAAATAACATAAGGGAGCTCCAATACAGTTATCAAATGATTATTCAACAGAAATAATACAAGCTAGAAAAGAATGGCAAAAAATATTCTAAATAATGGAAAACAAAGGCCTGCAACCAAGAATCTCTACCCAGCAAGGCTCTCATTCAAAATGGGAGGAGAAATAAGGAGTTTCCCAGGTAAAACAAGGCTACAAGAATATATATCCACCAAATCAGCAGTGCAAGAAATGCTAAAGGGTCTGCTTTAAAAAAAATGAAGAAGCAGAGAGAGAGACAGAGAGGAAAACAGGTACAAAGGGAGAAAATGGCAAAAAATAAATATCAATCAATAATAATCTCAAATGTAAATGGATTAAAAGGGCCAATCAAAAGACATAGGGTAGCTGGATGGAAAGGAAAACAAGACCCACATATATGCTATCTTCAAGAGACTCACCTCAGAACAAAAGATTAACACAGATTGAAAGTGAAGGGATAGAAACAAGCAAATGGACATGAAAAAAAGGCTTGAGTAGCAATACTTATTTCAGACAAAATTGATTTCACAATGAATCCCATAAAAAGAGGCAAAGAAGAATATTTCATAATACTTAAGGGAACAATCCATCAAGAGGAAATAACCTTGGTAAACATATATACACCCAATGTAGTAGCTCCCAAATATATAAGGAAAATCATGGAGGACTTCAAGAAGGATATAGACAGCAACACACTCATAATAGGGAATATTATTACCCCATTATCAACAATTTTCCAAACAAGAAAACACCAAGGATATTGTGGTATTGAACAACACTTCAGAGGAAATGGATGTAACCGATATATAGATAACCTTTCACCCAAAGAAGCAAAACACACATTCTTTTCAAATGCATATGGAACATTCTCAAAGATAGACCACATGGTAGGTCACAAGACAACCCTTCACAAATACAGGAAAACTAAAACCATACCAAGCATATTCTCACATCACAATGGCTTGAAACTAGAAACCAAACTCAAGTGAAAAAACCAAACACTCTAACTCATGGAGACTGAATAACACACTTTTAAGTAATAAATGGGTCAACAATGAAATCAAAGATAAAATCAAAAAAGTTTCTGGAAACAAATGACAATAAATACCCCAAACCTAATAAATAGCCCAAAACCTATGAGACACAGGAAAGTCAGTCCTCAGAGGGAAATGTATAGCAATAACAGGCATACCTAAAAAGATCACAAGAAGCTTGTACAAACACCCTAACCATAAAGCTGCAAGAACTAGAGGAGCAACAACAAGCAAAGCACAGAGCAAGTAGAAGGAAGGAAATCATCAAGATCAGAGGAGAATTAAATAAATTAGAGACTCAAACTACAGTTTGAAGAATCAATAAATCCAAGAGCTAGTTCTTTGAAAAAATGAGCAAAATTGACAAGCCTTTATCCAGACTCATTAAGAAAAAGGTATAGAGGACCCAAATAAACAGAATCAGAATTCACAGAGGAGAAATCACAACTGATACTTCAGAAATACAAAGAATTACATGAAACTACCACAAAAAACTATATGACAAGAAATATGACAACCTGGATGAAATGGACACTTTCTGGAAACATATAATCTACCAAAACTGAATCTAGAAAGAGCAGAAAGCCTGCATAGACCAATAACAACTAGTGAAATTGAAGAAGTAATAAAAAATCTCCATAAGCACAAGAGTGCTGGACCAGATGGCTACACAGGTGAGTTCTACCAAACATATAAAGAAGAACTAACTTCTGTCCTTCTCAACCTATTCCAAAAAATCCTAAAAGAGAGAAGACTCCCAAACTCTTTCTATGAGGTGAATATCATTCTAATCCCCAAACCTGGTCAAGACACAACTAAGAAAGAAAATTATAGGCCAATATCTCTGATGAACATAGATGCTAAGATTCTCAACAAAATATTGGCCAACCAGATCCAGCAATACATTAAAAAGATCAGACACCATGATCAAGTAGGCTTCATTCCAGGGATGCAAAGATGGTACAACACTCACAAGTCAATAAATGTAATACACCACATCAACAAGATGAAAGGTAAAAATCATATGATCATATCAATAGATGCTGAAAAAGCATTTGATAAAGTACAGCAACCACTTATGATAAAAAAAACCCTCAGCAAAATGGGAATAGAGGGAGCATATCTCAACATCTTAAAGGACATATATTCCCCCTTAGATCAGGAACAAGACAAGGCAGTCCACTTTCTCCGCTTCTGTTCAACATTGCCTTGGAGGTTCTAGCCATAACTAACAGAGAAGAAAAAGGAATCAGAGGCATCCAGATTGGAAAGGAGGAAGTCAAACTCTTATTATTTGCAGATGGTATGATAGTGTACATATAAAACTTGATAGACTCCACCAAAAACACACTCAGTCTAATAGGTAAATTTAGCAAAATAGTTGGATATAAAGTCAATATTCAGAAATCAAAGGCATTTTTGTATACCAATAATGAAACATCAGAGATAGAAGCTAGAAAACAAATCCCATTTACCATAGCAATAGAAAAAGATAAAATACTTAGGAATCAACTTAACCAAGGAGGTAAGAGACCTCTACTCAGAAAACTATAGGACACTGAAGAAAGAAATGAAGGAAGATACAAATAAATGGAAGCATATACCATGTTCATGGATGGGAAGAATTAACATCATTAAAATGTCCATACTACCCAAAGCAATCTACAGATTCAATGCAATCCCAATTAAAACACCAATGACAGACTTCACAGAAATAGAAATAATGCTTCAAAAATTTATATGGTTACAAAAATGCCCATGAATTGCCACAGCTATCTTGAGAAAGAAGAACAAGATAGGAGGAATAAAAATACTAGACATCAAACTAGACTACAAGGCAACTGTAATCAAAACAGTCTGGTACTGGCATAATATGAGACATATAGATCAGTGAAACAGAATAGAGAGCCCAGAAATTAACCCAGGACTCCATGGTCAATTAATATTCTACAAAGGGGGAAGGAACATAAAATGGAGTCAAAATAGTCTCTTCAACAAATGGTGTTGGGAGAACTGGACAGCAACATGCAAAAAGATAAAACTAGATGACAACTTACACCATACGCCAGAATAAACTCAAGATGGATAAAGGACTTAAGCAGTACCACCATAAAAGTCCTGGAGAAAATTATAGGCAGTAAAATTTTAGATATCCTATGCAGAAATATGTTTACTGATACTTCTCCAAAGGCAAAGAAAATAAAAGAACAAATAAATAATGGGACTATATCAAACTGAAAAGTTTCTTTTCAGCTAAAAAAAATCCCAATAAAATTAAAAGGGAAACAACTGTATGGGAAAACATATTTGCCAATGATACCTCAGACAAGAGTTTGATCTCCAAAATACATAAGGATTTAATGCAACTCAACACCAGGGAGACAGACAGCCCCATTAAAAAATGGGCAAAGGATCTGAACAGACACCTCTCTGAGGAAGACATAAAGGGCTCAACATCGTTAGCCATCAGAGAGATGCAAATTAAAACCACAGTAAGATACCACCTCACACCTGTCAGAATGGCAATCATCAGCAAATCAACAAACAAAAAGTGTTGGCGATGATGTGGGGAAAAGGGAACCCTAATGCACTGTTGGTGGGAATCCATGCTAGTGCAGTCATTATTGAAAACAGTATGGGGTTTCCTTTAAAAACTCAAAATAGAATTGCCTTTTGATCCAGCAATTCCAGTACTAGGACTATACTCAAAGAACCCTGAAACACCAATCCAGAAGAACCTATGCACCCCTGTGTTTATGGCAGCATTATTTACAATACCCAGGTGCTGGAAACAGCTTAAGTGCCCATCAGTGGATGATTGGATCAAAAATCTTTTGTACATTTATACAATGAAATACTACACAGCAGAAAGAAAGAACGCCTACCCTTTGCAACAACATGGGTGGAACTGGAGAGTATTATGCTTAGTGAAATAAGCCAGTCAGTGAAAGACAAATACCATATGATCTCACCCATTACTGGACAATAATGAACAAAACAAACAACATGCAAAACTGGATCAGATACATGAATACAGTGAATAGACCCTAAGGGGGAATAGGGGAGGGTGGAGGAGGGTGGGAGGAGGGATGAAGAAGAGGCAAAGAAGGGGAGCAGTTTAGTCAAGAAACTAGAATGGAAGAAACATGGACATGGACAAGTGGAATTGACTTTGGGGGAAAGTTGGTCAGAGGGGAAGAGGACAGAGGAGAGTAAAAAGGGGATGGATGTAATGCAACAACAATTAAATTTAATTTAAAAATAAAATAAATATATAGTATATAAATAAATAAATGGAAGGCTGGATGAAAAATGCTTATTAATTAAGATGCTCCCACTGTGAATGCCAATCAACTGGACTGGGTGCCACCTGTGAAGCTATTCTGGATTCTTGCCAGCTACTAAAGCAATTTGAGAGGTGAGTGTCCTCTCTTAAATCTGCTGAAGATGGGCTCTTATAAAGTGCAGAGTGCCTTGGACAGAGGGAGCCTATGACTGATGAGGTTGGGCTTTGCTGGGTAGAGAGAACTGATAAGAAATCACAGCATGATAAAGTCACAACCAATGAAAGTGCAGGAATGGGATAACAATGAGGAGAGGCATGAATTTACCATTGTGTTTCTGCAGAAATCTGATGACTTTTTCTACCATGGTGGTTTTGTCCATTTTCCATGTTTCCAGGGAGCATGGAGCTAAGCTCTTTGATGAGAACATTCAACTGGTCTCAACACTTCTTCTCAGACTTGTTCCACAAAGCTCTGTAAACACAAAACACACAGGTTACTAGAGAATTCTGCTTCACAAAGGGTTTCTTATGAAATGAGGTACTTTTAATCAGGACATACTCTGTTATAATCATCTGATCAAGACTCTTTTAGGGAAAGTAACATTTTCATAGTTCAGAGCCGAATAAAGGAGACAGAAAAATGTTTTGCTAGACTCTTGGTCACCAAGAGGGATGGCATTAAGTAAGTTCTGACTCTGATGCAAAATAGAACAGATTGGCTAGTGCTCGATGCCACTCACTCTGACTTCACAGAGCTTAGACCTTTGGAGAGCAAGCAACATACTGTTTAGATGTTGCAGCACAGAGGGCATTTCTCAGACAGTCCTTCCTTAGCCTCAAACCATGTCCTCTGCTGAGAGTACCCAGCCTTTGGTGCCAGGTCACAGAGGGCAACCAGCATTCTGACTGGCTAGGAGAACCAGTGCTACCTAGGGCATATGTCCTGGCCTCTGCCCCAGAGCTCATTATCTTGTCCAGGAGATGAAGCACACCCCACACAAAACCATCTGCAAGTTCATGCCCAACCTACGACCAATGTATGACAGGGGCTTCTCTGGCTGTCATGCTGACACAAGTGACTAAACCCTTTAAACAATGACATGGAAGAACCTTAAATGCATATTACCATGTGGAGGGAGCCAATCAGATAAGGCTTCATATTGTATGATTCCAACTGTATGGCATTCTGGAAAAGAACTTATGGAGACAGTAAAAAGATCAGTGACTGCTAGGAGTTGAGGTGTGAGGGATGAATAAGCAGGGCATAGAGGACTTTTTAGGGCAGTAAAACTAATCTGTATGATACTATAGTGATAAGTACATGTCATTATGCATTTGTCCAAACCCATAAAATGTACAAAACCAAGGTGAACCTTCATGTAAACCATGGATGTTGGGTGATTATGGTAAGTCAGTCACTGTAGGCTCACCAATTATAGCAAATTGGTTGGGAGGGTATTGCTAATGGGGAGGATGTGAAAATGTAGGGAAAGGGAGTAATTGGAAATCTCTGTGACTTCCATTTATTTTTCTGCAAATCTACAATAGCTCTAAAAATTTTATTAAAAATCAACACACAACACTGCACACTTACACAGAGGTCCAAGCAGAGCTGTCAGGTGAGCGGAAGGAAGCTCCCTGGAGGTCTCTCTGAGGAAGCTTAGGATCCCTAAGGGAAATTGAATAGGAAGTCATGGCTAAAGGGATACACAACACAGGAAGCCTGCCCTTACCAGAATAATCTGGGAAGCAGGGCCATTCCAGAGGCCTCAACATTTAATTGCACACCCTATGTCCAGGGACTGGCTCTCAACTCTATAGGACAGGTCCCTTACCAAGGTCCAGCTTATTCAAAGGTGAAACAGGGCTGAGAAAGCTGGCCTATACCTCCCAAGTTCACCCAAGATGGAATGTTCCAAAAGTCAGCTAACTGGGAGAGCAGAAACTATGTTGCAGGGCCTGTCAAACATGGCTAACCTGCAGCTCTGGCACCCTGGGGCCTGAGATCAAGGTGGTAGGGGAGCTGATCTGTTAATGCTCTGATCAGAGGGATTCACCTTGCCTGAGGTAGATGTCAATATCTGCAGGCATCACTATCAAGTGAAGATTCTGCTTCCCCAAATAGTCCTTGGAAATGTAGGGACACATCTCAAATGCCTTTTCCTAGATGGCATGGTATTTGCCTCTAACTAAAAACACCCTGTCTTTATATGAACACACCTGCTTACACACCATCTATGCTTATTATAGCTCAGGTTGGGCTGTGTTTTGGTAATATCTGAGGCCACTTAAAGTGGTTACTCAGGCCTCAGGGTCTCTTTCTTTCCCTTACCTTCCTTTCATTCTTGTCTTTGGGTTTTGGGGAGGACCTAAAATTCTTAAGGGGTTTATACAAAAGCCTCATCCCTACCTGAGTAGTCTTTGCATATGCTCTTAATGAAGATGCAGCAGTAAGATGTGGTATACCCATTTCCTGGTCCAGGGTAAAAAGCATAGTGTTCAAGCACATGGGAAAAAAGAAAGGGACCCTTTAATATTCTGAGTGGCTGTCTATGCATTATAAATAATATTTTGGCCTAGATTTTAAAGAGTGACAAGCAACCTTCTTAGCCAATAAAACCACTGTTCCTTTTCTACTTAGCCCATTGTAAATTATTTGTAAGCTGACAACACCCAGCTTGTTATTACTCTGTATTCTTCTATAATGGGTGCAATGACAATGAACACAACTCATATGATAGGAACACAAGCTTGTTCCTGTCAGCTTCTGCCTAGGACACACACATGATGGTGCCCACTGTAAACTAGTGTCTACCAGCTGTATCCACAGATCTGGGGCAAGGGAAAGAAAAGAAACCTTAAGGGACCTAAATAAGGTCAGTAAGTTCTGCTGAACGGGCTCCAAGACCATTACTCCTAAGGCACTAGAATAATGCCTTTTTTGAAAGACACAAAAAATCAGCCTTTGGGTTTATTTTTCCTTTAAGGTATGTATATTCAACAAAATTTATCCATTTTAAAAGTATAATCTGATGAGTTTTGGTAAATATGTAGCTACCACCAAAACCCACATATAAAGCAGTTCCTTTACTCTTAAAAGTTTCTACTACCTCTTTGCAGGTGACCTTTCTTTGAGGAGAGCCACAGAAAACCACCGACCTACTGCATTTCAGTCTTGCCATCTTTAGAATTTCATATAAAATGAAACAGAAAGTCCAATGACTTAGCATAAAGTTTTTGAGATTTATCCATTTGTTATGTATATTAATATTTCATTATTTTTTAATGCCAACTAGTATTCCATTGGAAGTTTCCAGTTAGGGATTTTAAGAATAATACTGTTCTGAATATCCATGTTCATGTCCTTGTGTAGACATAGGTCTTCACTTCTCTTGGGTAAATATATAGGTATGAAATTGCTGAGTCATATGATAAATGTTATGTTAAACATAATCAAATACTCCCATCCACAATGGGGTTATACCATTTTGTTTTTTAAATTATATTTTATTGATTATGCTGTTACAGTTGTCCCAGTATTTTCCCTTTGTTCCCCTCTGTCCAGTATCCCCCTTCCCTCCTATAGTCAACGCCCCCACTTAGTTCATGTCCATGGGTTGTGCCTGTTTCTTCTTTGGCTTCTCCCTTTTCTATACTACTTAACATCCCCCTGTCTATTTTGTTGCTACTAGTTATGCTTCTTAGTTACTGCACCATTTCCCCATTTCCCTTCCTTCCCCCTCTAAGCTGCTAACCCTCCAAATGATCCCTACATCTATTATTCTGTTACTATTCAGGTTGTTTGCTTGGTTGGTTTTTGTTTTTACTTATTTTTTATTCTGTTGTTGGTAGCTCTGAGTTTGTTGTCATTTTACTGTTCACAGATTTTATCTTCTTTTTCTTAAACAAATCCCTTTAATGTTTCATAGAATAGTGGCTTGGTGGTGATGAAGTCCTTTAGCTTTACTTTATCTGGGAAGCAGTTTGTCTGCCCTTCTATTCTAAATGATAGCTTTGCTGGATAAAGTAATTGTGATTGTAGGTCCTTGCTTTTCATCACTTTGGATACTTCTTGCCGGTTCCTTCTTGCCTGCCAAGTTTCTTTTGAGAAATCAGCTGATAGTCTTATAGAAACAACTTTGTAGGTAACACTCTTCTTTTGCTGCTTATAAGATGCTCCCTTTAACCATTCGCATTTTAATTATGATATGTATTGGTGTGGTTCTCTGTGGGTCTAGCTTGTTTGGGACTCTCTTTCCTTCTTGGACTTGTATGTCTATTTCCCTTGCCAAATTAGGAAAGTTTTCCTTCATTATTTTTTTCACATAAGTTTTCAATTTCTTTCTCTTCTCTTTCTGGCACCCCTATGATTTGGATGTTGGCATCTTTAAAGTTGTCCAGAGGTTCCTAAGCCTCTCCTCATTTTTTTCAATTCTTGTTTTCTAATTTTATACTGGTTGACTATTTCTTCCTCACATTCCAAATAATTGATTTGAATCCCAGCTTCCTTCCCTTCACCATTGGTTTTGTGTGGATCTTTCTTTGTTTCACTTATCTTAGCCTTCATTTCTTCCCTTATGCATTTGTTGTACTTAATCTGTGAGCATCATTGTTACCAGTGTTTTGAACTGTATGTTAGGTTGGCTATCTCCTTGTCACTTAGTTCTCCCACTGGAACCTTAATCTGTTCCCCCTTTTGGGCTATACGTCTCTGCCTACTCAATTTGACTTCCTCCTGTATTTGCCTGTGTCTTTGGTAGATCTGCTATACCTGTCTGGATGAGTATTGCTCCTTATATTTTTGTTTGTTAGATTTCCATGCAGTTCAATTTTCTGGTAGTTCTGGTTGTTAGTTTTCAAGTAGTTGGATTTCTTATTGTTGTGGAGTGTGGCAAAGTATGCCTACCTACACCTCCATTTTGACTGGAAGTAAGGATTATACTGTTTTTATAGTTCCACCAGCAATGGATGAGACTTCCAATGGTTCCACAACCTTGCTAACACTTGATATTGTCCATCTTTTTTCACTTAGCCATCGTAGTATTATTTTGTTGTAGCTTTAATTAACATTTTTCTGATGACTAGTGATGTTGAACATATTTTCACATACTTAATACTCTTTCATATATCTTCTTTTATTATTATTATTTTTATTTTTAAATATTTTTATTCATTATTTTCAAAGAGAAGGGCAGGAAGGAAGAAAGGGAGAGAAGCATCAATATATCATTGCCTTTCACCTGTATCCAGCTAAAGACCTGGCTTGCAATCTGGCTTGCAACCTGGTTATTTGCCCTGACTGGGAAATCGAACCAGTGACCTTCAGTTCACAGGCCAACACAAATCCACTGAGCCACACCAGCCAGGGCTCATATATCTTCTTTTGTGAAGAGTCTGTTCAAATCTTCAGTACATTTTTCAGTTAGTTTGTTTCTTCTGATTGAGTTTAAGAGAGAGAGAATGAGAAAGAGGGAAAGAAGAGGATTGTGAGGAAGGGAAGGTGTGTGTTCATGTATTTGAAATATGCATTGATACAAGCATCACCTTTTGATTTTGAATGCAGGGCTCAAAGAGCCCCAGATTATCTTTCTTTGTGTTCCTCAAGGGACATTATTTATATAGATAACATTGTGGTAACAATGTAAGAGCCACTACTTTAAGTGCTTTACATACACTAATTCTTTTAATTCTCTCAGTGAGCCTTTAAGATAGATATGTTGTTATTCTCATTTCACAGATGAAGCTGAGGCACTAAGAGGTGTGCAGCTTGCTAACATCACATGACTAGAAAGTAATGGAGCAGACTGGCTGGAGTTTCCATGCTGTGAAGCATTACTCTCTCTCCTCCCTCCTTCTGTAGCTCCCTTTAAACCACTGTTATGGGAGCATCCAACTAAGAGTGATGAATTCTGGCTGTTTAAGTTTACAGCATAGAAACTAAGTACACTTCAGAAAAACATATTGCATGCTAACAGAACAGTAATATTTATGTTCAGGGATGAATACTGCAGAAAATCAACTAAAACACCCAACACCTCAAGAACTATATTGTACAAGGTGCAATATGACATAGCTCAGCAAGAGGATGGAACAAACTGCCAAGAGAGTTCATAAAGATCACCCATGCGAGGTGGTCAGGGATGCCCACAAGGAGGGACTGCATTTGAGCTGGCCTTGAGGTTGGATGGCAAGAGAGCATAGAGGATAGTTCTAAGAATGGTGGCTGGCTGAGTTCTACAGAAGACTGGGAACATGTGGGAAAGTAAGGTGGCATGAGAATGGACAGGAAGAGTGAAACCAAACAGACTCTTAAGTGCCAGACCAGGCAATCTGATCTCAGCTTTTGGATGTACCTGGAATAGTCTAGGGGAGGGTATAGGGGAATAAACTGGTTAGGACATATAAAATGGGGAATAGGGGTCCATATTAGGTGGAAGTGAGAAGAGACAGGAAAGAGAGGCATTGATGGTGGGCAGTAGTAAGTACCACATGTTCTATATGGAAGGGGATCTGCTCCCCAGTCACCACTAACCAAACCTGCTGTGTGTGCAGTTGTAAGGAAGCTGATGGGGTCAGATGCAAAGGAGCTTCAACTTATTTTCATTTGTCTAAAAAAAAAAAAACTAACACTGATAATATATACATTTAAAAGTTTTTACTCAACCTTAACATATAGTAAACATGGCACTGTCTCTAGGGCAGCTTTCATGAATGTGAGTACTGCCATACATCGTTTCTATGATATACTATTTGATAAAAAATAGCATTCCATCCCTGGCTGGTGGCACAGTGGGTAAGGCACCAGCCTGCAAACCCAAAGGTCACTGGTTCAATTCCCACCCAGGGCACATAACCAGGTTGCAAGCCAGGTCTCCAGCCAGGTCCGTGGCTGGAGGCAAGTGAAAGGCAACCACATATTAATGTCTCTCTCCCTCTCTGCCCCTCTCCCTTTTCCTTTCTCTAAAAATAATAATAATTTTTTAAATAGCATTCCAGAGTTAAATAAGTTTTAAACAAAAAAATGTTTAATTTACTGCAACATATCTAAAGCATTATCATTTAACATGTAATAGTTATATGTTATGAGACATTTTAATTTTTTTGTATACTATTGCAATTTGAGCTAGCTTCATTTTAAGTGACTACCACATTGAACACTGCAGAATTAAAGAATAAAGAAGATTAAATCTTTTGGGAATGAAAATAGAGATTATTTTATTTTATTTTATTTTTTAGCCCAGAAGAAATCTGCTTATAACCAACCAAATGTAGGTAGGACCTGGGAAGGATAACTATGAGATAAGATTTTTTTTTTTTTTTAAATATGAAAATGAAAGAAACTAGACCAAAACATCTCTAATAAAATTTTTTAAGGTAATTAATTAAATCATGTTATTAGATACTGTGACAGGACTAGAAATATTTTTTATGGTTTAACATCTGTAAAAATATATGTGTGTATAAATATATTTGTGCATGTATTTGGTAATATTGCAATTGATATTACTTTAAAAAGTAGTTTTTTAGGAAGAGAAAGATGGCGACAGAGTAGAGAGCAGTGCTGATGGTGTTCTCGAGTACCAGAGCAGCTACAGGACAAGATAGGGAGCTTGAGACGTCTTCAGGTCCCTAAGAATTGGAGCGGTCAGCATCTGGACACAGGGGAGCACAGCCCAGAGGCAGTGGAGACCAGCAGGAGAGTAGGTGAGGCGGTTCTTGATGGACTGGCCTGTGGGCCAAGGTCAGCTCTGGGCAGTGGCGGCTCTGCCCAGAGGGGCGAGTTTGACTGAGGTCAGCTCTGGGCTCCCTGGCGACTAGAAGTCTGAACAGTGAAGTGTGGGCACCGAGGGCAAACGCCATAGGGAACACGGAATTGAACTCTTGCAGGGGAGGGACTGTGTGAGAGACTCGCTCTGCAACAGGAAGAGGAAGCTCCTCCCAGGGCTAGAGGCAGAGGAGAAGAGTCCTGCAGGGAGCAGGAGTGGGGGAGCAGGGAAGTACACCGGCCGGGGCAGTGAGAGGGCCGAAATCAGTGCTGCTGGGCCACCGGGGAAACAGCAGCTTGAAGCCCCTGCAAGCGGGGAGGCCCAGCCCTGTGCACCCACACAGGCCCCCAGGCTCCGTGGAAACTCCAAACTGCCAGCCTGGAACTAGTAGAGAGGGCAACTGACCAGCCCATTGCCCTAGACAAAGGCCTCAGATAACAGAGGCCTCCTAAAGGACTCCTAGGAGAACAGGTCGGCTTGGAGGTTTGGCTCTCGCCTGGGGGAGCTGGGAAGTGTTGGCAGACCCCAGGCACTGTTGACAGACAGGGGCTGCCTCCTCCTGGAATTGTGGGGGCAGAGCCAGTACTCGCAGGGACAGGCGAGGTTGCAGGCTGCCCTGCAGGGGTGCTGGGTGCTCCTCGTGGGCAGGAACCTCTGCCAGGAGTGGGAGGGGACACCCTGCAGGCTCCAGAATACTGGCAGCCCTAAAACCCAACTAGGCTACTGAAGGCCCAGCCTACCTAGGGGCTGACACTCTGAATCAGCCCTGTGACAATCAGAGGCCCTGCCTCGCCAAGACCCGCTAGGCTATAGATTGCAGAGACCTGACCAAGAAAAAGAGGCAGCCTCAGGAAATGGATTGCTGCTAATCTCAAGCACCTGAGTTATACCGAGAGCTATATGAACTATTAATCCCCAACGTAGCCTTTGCAAAAGTTACTTCTCACATATTCTTAATCCCCCCCTATCTCAATCCACCTAAATACCCAAGACCCTCCCCCTACTCTTGAATTAGAGTCTACTCAATCTCTGGCTAAAACGCATTCCCAGTCCTCAATCAAAGTATTCCTCTCTTCCCCAGCCACCTAAACCCTTTCTTTATTCTTTTCTTCCTTCCTTTTTCTTTTTTCCCCTCCTTTTTCCCCCTTTCTTTCTTTCCTTTTTTTTTCCCCCCTTTATTTTCTTCTTGTTAAAGCCCACAGGTTCTGGCTCCACCTGGACCAATCAGAGATCATAAAGGGTGAACAGACACCTAAACCCTTTCTTTATTAATATTGATTTCTCTTTGTCTTGTGATTTTCTCCCTTT
>PVIW01014463.1:0-23321 GCA_004026585.1 Noctilio leporinus
ACCTCTTACGGGACAATAATGAACAAAACTAACAACAACCAACACAGAACCAAGTATATGAATACAAGGAATAGGCCTTCAGTGGTCAGGGGAACGGGGTAGGGGGGAGGGAGAGGTAGAGGCAAAGATGGGGAGCAGCTTAGACAAGAACCTAGTATGAAGGAACCATGGACATGGACAACAGGTGGGATTGACTTTGAGGGGAACGGGTGGGTGGGTGGGGGGACAGAGGGGAGCAAAAAGGGGATGGATGTAATACAACAACAATAAAATTTAAAAAAAAAAAAAAAAAATTAAAAAAAAAAAAAAAAAAAAAAAAAAGAAATGGAATGAACTCTTACTGTTCCTGGAACAAGTTGATTGAAACTTCACAGATCTGGAAGAACAGGAACATTTCCAGATGTCATCATCAAGGACTTCCTGTGGTTTCCTCACACCTCCTTAACTGCCCTCCACCCGAGCCCTGTCATAGCAGGTGATGCCAGGCTCCGACACCCCATACTAAATCCCCTCTCTAGTCTATCCAATGAGGGCACCTCCTTGCTTTCTGACGGAAACTTTTCCAGCTGTTAGCCTGCAAAGGGGGAAAGGCTCCTACCATACCCTCTGGAGTCCTAGGCACCTGCTCTTGAGAAACGAGACCAGGGAAGGGAAGGGAAAGCCAACAGTCTGGAGATAGGACAAATAAAAGCAAATCCATTTTTATTGCTCACTGCTGTGGTAAACTGTCAAAATGGCCTGTATTCTTTGCCAAGTAACTCATAATGCCTTCCCATCTTGTCTCTGGGCTTGGCTGGGTGACTTGTTTTGTTTCATAGAAAATAAGAAAATGTGCAAACACTCTTAATAGTGTTTGCAAAACTGGGCATGCCTCTCACTCATGCCATCAGCCTAAGACTATCCTCAGGCCCGTCTGCTAGAAGATGAGAGGTACTTGGAGCAAGATCGTAACTATGTAAAAGTGTCACAAAGCACTGTGTATGTGTGGGTTTAATTTATAGCATGCACATGAATACATGTTTAACAGATTCTTGCTGAGGCTTATGGTATAAAAATGTTTGAAAGTTATGATTTTGTAAAACACTATTTACTATTTCATACAAACAATGTACCCTGTTCCTTTTTATTCTAGTCTATTCTATTTATTTTTTCTCCCCACTGTCCTCCACCCACCACCAAATTACTCACTAAACTGATTTCATGACCCACCAGCAGGCCAGGACCTGCAGGCTGAAAAGCACAACATGCTTGTCACCAGAATGTCTCATGCTAGCCAAAGGGCTTCATTTGTCTTTGTGCTTTTGGTGCCTTTCTCAGGCCACAGGCATTCAACGAGTGTTGTTGAGTTTGACTAAATTGAGAGAAGCTTACAATTCTCTCAAGAAGCTACAAAACTCCTGGGCTTGCCTCCCTAACTTCTGCCTCCTGAATCTTCCCTCATCTCCCCAAAGGCCAGAGATATGATATTTACTTCTCTGGGCATTAGAGCCCCCAGCTCCTTGTTCAGCCTCAGTAGAAACTATTTGTAAGTCACTGTTCACAGCTCTATCAAATTCACGAATCTTTTCCAAAGCCACCCATCCTAGTGCCCCTCAGAGAGTTTGCTGACTCTCAGTGACAGACCAGCCTGCAGAGCTAAGGACCCCACCCCGAGCCTGGGCAGATGCACCATATGATGTTGGAAGATGAAGGGCAGGGACCATATACCATTCACCACTGTTTTTCCCTTGTGTCAAGCATGGTGCTGGTCACATACTAGGTGCTCAAAGCATTACCTGCTCAGTTGAACTTAAGTTACTTCATCCCTCTGGACCTTGGTTCCTTTACCTCTCAGGGAACGAAATTTGATGAATTTCTAGCTTAAAAAACCCCGTTCTAAATAGCACCGATCAAAATCTGAGTGTGTGTACAAGTGGGATAAGCCTCTACCTGCTCCCTGTGCTCTAGCTGTGTTGGGAGGAGACCCACTGCCCTGGCGGATGCCCTCCTCACGAACATGAGAGTCCAGCTAAAGATTTCTCCCTCACGGGAAGGAGCTCAGCCTTGCTTCTTTGTACTTATTTTTCTTCAAAGGTAAATTTAAGCTATTTTCAGTCTTTTATACCCTACTGAGAAAGAAACTTGTAGATCTTTTCCTGAGATGAGGCCTTGAGAGAGGGAGAATATTATACAAAAGAGCTGACCTCAGGTGGTGCGGGAACAAGGTTGGAGCCCTCAAAGGTGACTCAAGTCTGGAGCCAGTGATGACAAACCTGAACCAGTTTACAACGAGCTTGCCACTTACTATCTTCCTGGGCTCTTTCCCATTGCCTATTACCAAAGCCAAAAAACATCTTTATGTCCTATATCCAAGCCAGTATTCTCCTCTGTGAGCAACCCTGGCTCTTGTGGTTTTTACCACAAACTAAAAATAGCTGCTGTGTGCTTGTTTCCCCACAGCTAATTTAAATACATGTCACTTAGGCCATCCCTTGCACTTGGACATGGCATCATCCCATGTTCTCCTGCACAGCCCTGATTCTGCACCATCCCACACATACTTTATGCCAGGACCCTTAGAGCCTGTCACTGTGCAGAGATGACCACGGGGAGTCATCTGACAAACACAGTATAGTCATAAGCAATATGGCTTGGGCAATTGCAGTTTCCAAAATGGTTAACTCAATTAGCAGAGGGTCAAAACCCAGGCTGGCTGTAGTCAGGTAACCACTCACCCTTAACCTTGAAATGCTCCACGCAGCTCTCCCATTCTCTAAAGATGATTAGAACTTCCATCTTAATTCCAGAAGCCTTAAAAGGGGTTGATGGGCCAAATGAAGGTTGGAACAGAACCCATATGATGAATGCTGGATGTGCTGACTTGAGTGGTGACTAGAAATAGATTGTGGGGTTGCCCTGTGGCTAGGAGTCTTATCGTATGAGTGCCACTGATTCCAGACCTCTTGGATTTCCGCCTTTTCATATCATAACTCAACGAACACTTCTAAAACAGAAGTTTGCAATACACCGCTCATGCTTATTCTGGAATATTAACTATTCTTTATCATTTTTCTAGATGTCAGTCATATCCCAGTATATCCTGACCCATTAATTGATCTCACCCACAGAATGAAAATTCATGCCCTGAGAAATCTCCTTCCTAATAGATTATCTGTGTAGATCACTGTGGCAAAAAAAACAAAACCTAGTTCTTACCTCCTCTTGTCTCTGCCCCTTGGGCCCTGTTTGCTTCAATCACTTGTGTGGCTTGACTTGTGCTGTTTCCCCCATGTGGTGTGGCCTCTACAACCTTGGAAAACTCCTAGTCATCCTTCAAGGCCTATCCTATATGCCTCTTCCTCCACGAAGCCTTCCTGGTTACCCAAATAGAAGTAATTTCCCCTTCTCTGTCTCTCTATTAGGAGCCTGTGTCTTTTGAATACACATCTTGCTTCCTTACCAAGCTTCTGTTTCCTAAATATTAGTCATGAATCTATCACCTGCACGGATTTTTGCCATTTCTATGTTACTTAATATTTTTTACTTGACTAAATTTGCTTATTTTACATACCACCTTCTTTAGCCTATCCCAAGCAATAATAATCATGCTTAGGATAACGTGCTTGTTAGATTTCTAGTGCACATAGTAACACTTTTAAAATCTCATCATGGTGACACCTGAAACATTTCCCTTGAGAAAAAAACTGTGTTAGCTGCTAGCTATGTAGTGTTGAGGGGCTATATTTTGTTTGTTTGAGTTTTCTCTAGGGCTCAGTACATGGAATTGAAATAAAATGAAATTGAAATTTATTCATATCCTTAACATATTAGCATTAACCTGATTTATACAAGGAGGCAATTTTGACCTTGGAGAACAAAGAATGAGACTGGAAAGGCATTGGACATAAGAAAGGAAAGTGTTGGTAAACATGGAAAGAAGAGAGAGAAAGACAGAGTCACGGTGGTTTGGGGGATGTTTTGGGTTGGGGGAGGGAGGGTGCATGGGGCAAGAGATGTTTAAGGACCATTAAACATATGGATGGAATTTTACCTGGGAAGAGGCCACACCACATCCAGTATCGATCCTGGCTTCAAGATGGGTCATGGTCAGAAACCTGACCTATTGAACGTGGGCACCAGGGCACTGCAGTCCAGTCCCAGAGCCCTGTGTGAGAGACCCACTGTCCACGCAGGTGCAATGAGGCATGTTGCCGTATCTTCTCCATGCTCCGGCTCCAAGCCAAGTACATGTGGTGGGGCAGTATCCTCTTCTGGGCCAGGTCCTTCACTCTGATGGAGTGGCTGCACGTCCTCTCTCAAGTGAGGCAGGCCTACAGCAGCCAGGCTGGCAGTTCAACTCTCTGCAGTCCCTGTTCCCCTTGATGCTGAAGTCCAGCGGGGGAAGTTTGAGCTTGATGCATTACCAGCTTCCCCAAGATCACTGTTGTGTCCAGGATGCTGTCCAGGTCCTACCCAGAGATAAAGTCCTATTAGGGATCTCTGTAGGGAGACATACCTCTTGCTCATTGCCACCACCCCACTTGCAATTTCCTTTTGATCAGCCTAAGCAGCCTCCTTCTCAGGGGTGATGCCAAAAATAGGAAAGAACTTTGCAGAGAGTGGAGGGCAGGATCTCTGCCTTAATTGGCCAAGATGGGAGAGACGTTGAGCTGAACCCTTTCCACTCTGCTTTAAAAAAGTTCTTAAAGGAAAGAGACCCAGTTAACCTACCCCAAACTACTATTTTCTTAAATATTCTCAATTCTGAATAGACAATGTAACAAGTAATCAGGAAGCTATTAGTATAAAATCCATGGAAGTTAAGATTGTAATTAAAGCCTGCAACAAAGCAAATCTGTCATAATTTTTATTGCAGTGCAGATAATTAGATATAAATGACAAGTTGTTTAACCAATAATCCTAATTATTATTAACTTTACAACATTGTTATGGAGGCTGCTCAGGAAAATTTACCAAAGGTGCCTGACATTGCTGGGTTTTCCATGTGTTTCCATCTTAAAAACAGAGGCAATAATAGATTTTATTTTTTTGTCCTAAGTGCTGTGCTCTTTTTTTTATCTGTATTCAGAGTAACCCTTGGTAGTCCCTGACTAAACTTCCCTGGCTTAACAATCTTGCTTATTGGATCTTTCTGAAATATAGAGATGACAGAAACTCATCTCTTTGGTTGCCAAATAATGCAAAAGAAGTTGGTAATCTCATTGAATTTCATTTGGCCCATAATTTGGGCTCTAGGAAAATGAACAAAAATGTAAACTAGTTATCCCACTCAGGCTCTGCCTTAGGATATAAGGCAGACATTGGGGCCTCAGAGGGGGTCAGGATCATTGGGTGATTAAGAGCGCCCCCTTTTAAGGCATCCCAAATGCTACACGTCTACAGAGCCTGTGAAACACTTTGAAGAGTCTCTTATTCTTGGTGCCCTAAAATCTAACCTGATGTGACCAAAAGACCATTGAGTTTGTCCTAGAGAAAATCCCTCTAATAATGGAAATCCCTACACAACAGTCAAATGAGGCATGTCTGGGGGAAGGGGAAAGAGCAGGGAGAAATGCTGCAGGTGAAGTGAGTGGAGCAGGATTTTGAAGCTTGGGGGAGGGGAGAAGGAGTAGAAATAATCTGAAAGCATGGGCATTGAAATGATGTACTTTGGGCAATTAAAATGAGAGCTCTGGGCCTCTGCAGGAAGGGGCTAGGGGGATGGGGAGAGAAGAGCATAGGCTATGGAAGTGCTGCAGACACACCATCTTTTTTCTAGGGTGGTATAGAGGTATGGCTACATGGCTTGTAATATTTTACTTTCCCAACTATGAAACAGCCATAATCATAGTGTTTACATCATAGGGTAAAAAGGTCAAGGAAATGTTGTAATGGTGTCAAGTCTTCAGAGCAGTGCAAGACACATAGTAGGTTCTCCATTCATGTTAGCTACCATTAGTTTTGTTATTATTGCTATTAAGGCCAGCCCTGCCTGTGCCTATCCTACAAGGGACTGATCAAGGGCTCTGACCCTCCTGCCTACTGCTGGTTGGGTAAACTAGGAGATATCTATCAATCCTAAGACTAGTGAGAAAATGAGCTGGGCCAGTGTGAGTCTCTCTCACTACATAAACTAGGACTTCTGAAAAAACATTCAGGGAATAGCAACAGGACAGGAAGAAATAGACATGGAATAAATGGAATTATGTCAATAGTGGGGCCACCGAGTAGAGGTCATGAGCTGTTGTTTCTTGGACCTCAGCTACCCTTTGTATCCATAGCCACTCCCACTTCAACCTCATTAAGACTCAGCTCAGAGACAGCTGCTATCCTAGGATTTCCATGAGATTCCACTATTCCATGTGGGTCCCCACAACAAAGCTCCTTGGCTTATGCTACCTTGAAGGGACATCTGTTCCTTGTGAGCCAAAATGCTAGATTGACAGAACAGATTGCCTCTGATGGAGGCACTACACATGGTTTCTATTTTATTTCCTTTGTTGTCCTCTCTATTCTCTCTACATATATTTTTACAGTGAGTCTATACAATTAATTTACAAGTATAGTATTCCATAATAAACATTTATTTTGTAATGAGAAAAATGTTTTTAAACAAAAGAATTGGCCCACTTATTTGTAGCAAGCAGGAAGGTTGTGTGGGATCAACCAATGAACTCGAAGTCAATTCTACATTCAGTAGCCTTCTCATTATCCAGCCATGTGCCCTTGCCCCTAAAATGAGAAAGTGAGCTAAGAAATCTTTACGTTCCAGTTGGGCTCTGTGAACCGTGAGGGGGGAAAGTAAAAGAAGACACCTACTAAGAAGGGCTCCTTGTGCTAACTTTGCGCAATGAAAACAGCAGAGCCTAGCAACCATTTCTGCACAGAGGACGCTCATGAAAATTATACTTCATGAAGAAGTCTCTATGCTAAACTGCCAGCCTCTGCACTGAGAGGCCCCAAACTGCCTGGCTGGCATTGAACTTGCCTGCCTGCACTACGTTCCTGCCATCTGAGCCAGCCCTTATAAAGAAGTTCCTGGAATCTTACTTCAACCAATCGGAACTAAGACTTTCATCATCCCATCAGAGTTGTGCCGCCTCTACCAATCAGAAAGGCTCTATTATGACCAATCAAGACAGTGCCATTTGGGTCAAAATGAGTAACAGCCACCTCTCTGAGTTCTCATTGAAGGAAAAAAGAGGACCTTTTCCATAGCAGATTACTACCCTGATAAGGATCCCTTTATTTATGAAGATGACTCTCACGGCCTTTCTGGGAAAGCGATTCGCTAACAGGAGATGGGGGTAATTGCTTTCTCAGAATTGTAATTTTCGTGGGGTGGCCTTGGTACTGCTTAATCAGATATAATTCGAAATCTAACCAGAACCATCAATCAAATTGCTTGCTTAACCACAAGAACTGTTTGAGCCCAGCAAACATCTTTAGAGCATGAATAGTCCTCGACAATGGACGTCCTTGATTATGTGCTTGCAGCCCAAAGAGCAATTTGTACCATACGATCATACCTCCTGCTGTACCTGGGTAGATACTTCTCCCCAAGTGGAATTAGAAGCAAACTCCTTCACCTTGCCAGATCCTTTAAGGGGCACTCCAGTTTTGCTTCTAGTGTCAATGGTGTTAGGATTTTCTGACATTTTTAACTGGCTGACAACTAGGCTCAGAGTTATTTTAAGGTCTGGGTTGCAAATTGTTTTACATATTATTCTAATCTGTAAAATCAGGACCATACAAACAATTGATGCTCTGTATAACCAAATGTTTAAAACCTCCTACAAAATCAGGGTAATGACTGTATGAAGGATAGAAATGATCCATGAAGCCACTGTATCCTGTCCGTATATGTGATTCATGATGGTTGGAACCTTTACTCCTTATGCCAAATATTTTCATCAATTTCCCATGCTTTCTCTTATGAACTAAGTGCCTTTGTTGTTCTGTAACCTTTCCCAAGTTGTTTAGGCTGTTTTTGTAAGAAACTAAATCTTTGAGTTTGGCAGGTGCCTGAGACCTTAGGTAAACAAATGGCTCTAGTTGCTCTACTGGTTATTGTCCTGTCATAGGATTCCTGCCGGGGGACTCGATGGAAACAGAGCTGGTAGCCAAACCACTCCAGCACCAACATGGGACAACCCGACTCTTGTTTGCTTGAGGATGGACCCCTCAGTAAGCAGGGATGGGGACTTCTGTCCATACAAACCAGCTCCCCTCTGGCTCTGGAGCCCACCTTCCTTTTCAACCAAAGAATGAAGACTGAGTCTCGCTGGCTGAGCTGAAACACCAAAGATGTCTTATCAGAGCAGAGCTGTGTAGCCAGAGGGCCCTGGGCAGCCTCACAGCCGCGCTGATTTCACAGCTTTGTGGTAGCAGGATTGAGCGGTTCCATAGCAGTGCCGTTTCCACAGCCATGCTGCCTCACTGTGGAGCTGTTTGCACTCAGTCGTTTCCTTCTCGCACACCCCAAATTAGGATTCCTGTTGGTGTTAAATTGGTGCCAATGACCATTGCTTATCAATTCTAAACACTATCATTATCCTACTTTGTATCCACTTTAGCAGCATCTATACCTCCAAACGCGCAACTAACCTGTGGAGGATGGTTTTCTCCTGAGTCAAACTCAGTTCTGGAAGCAGTGACCCTTCAGAACGGGGGTGTGCACATTGGCAGAGCATTGCAAAGCTATTCCTCCATGTCTTCATCCTCCTCCTTTGATCAGCATTTATTAAGTGCATGTCTTATTGCAGATATTGGGCTAAATGCTGGGACTATGAAGACAAAGCAGAGGACAGACAAGTGAACCAATAATTTTAACACTGAAAAGTGCCACATTAAAGGGTATTCATTGGAGTCTTGTAACAATGCAGAGAGGAAGCGCTCAACTCAGGCTGGAGAGGTTGAGAAGCCATTGGATAGTATTAGTTTTCTAGGCAGAAGAGACAGGCAGTGCCTTCCATGAAAAGGTAGAGCATGTAAAACAACAGAGAGGTGCAAAGGAGCTGGACGCCAGGTATCATCATTGAGTTGCAAGTTGATAAGTAAGCACAGGAGCAATTCTGATGTCAACCTGGGAGATGGAAGGCATGAGGCCGGAAAATTAGTCAGGGCCAGATCTTGAAGAAATGTGTTTGTCACACTGAAGTTGGATTTTATCTTTAAGAAAATGAGGAGACACCTCCACAAGACGTTGTGAAAATAGGAGATTGTAGAATGAGGAGACTTGAAGGCTTGTATAGAGTGTCTTGTTCTTGCACAGAAAGGTTGGTGTCACTGAATACCACGTGCACAGGGGCTGATGGTCAAGGCCAGTAATTCAGAGGAGATTGCGTAGATACTGGGAAATATAAAATCAGAGGATTTCAGAACAAGGACCTGAGAGCTCGAAGCAAACTCTGGTGCTCATCCTTGCATTCGGTTTGGAAGGTGGAGCTGGGGGGTCTGTCTGCCCTTCAGATCCAGGCAGCCTTCAGTGGCTGCAGCGTCTGTCCTCCTGGTTGTCTTGCTGGCTCTGGGACTCCAGCATGCCAAATGCCCCACCACCCTGCCTTCCTTCCCTGTGAACCACAGTTAACCAGCAGCCCACACTCAGAGCCTGAGGCCTTTGGATTATTTCTACTCCCCACTTTCCTAGAAACAAAACCACCATTTGACCAGCTGCCCAAATTGAGAAACTTACTCATTATTTTGCCCCTTCTCACCCTCCATCTTCTTCATCCACTCTGTTATGAGGTCATTCAATCGTTCTCCTGTTATCTTTTGGCTTTGTGACCCTAATACAGATAGTTTCTGGGTCTCCCTAATCCTCCTTTAAAGGTCTTTTGCTCATGCCACCCTCTGCTCGGGGCCCGCGGACTCTCCATTGTCCTGTGGTCTGTGTACACCTGCCACTTTCTGGTGTTCTGATATTGGGCAAATCACTTAACTTCCTTTTCCTATGTATAAAGTGAGGTTGTCAGATGATCACTCAGGTGCTTCCTATGGTTGCCTTGTTACAGTTTGCTCTCCTCACTTCACTCCTATTAGAATGACTATTACCGAAAAAGACAAGAGATACGTGTTGACAAGAATGTGGAGAAAGGGAACCCTATGTGCTGTTGGTGGGAATGCAAATTAGTGCAGCTACTGTGGAAAACAGAAATTAGAAATGGAACTACCATATGATCCAGCAATTTCTTTTCTTGGTACATATGCAAAGGAAACAAAATTATTACCTCAGAGAGATATATGTACTGCCCCTCTCTGTTAATAGCAGTATTATTCACAATAGCCAAGGAATGTAAGCAAGCTGTACTCACTGACAGATTATTGAGTAAAGAAAATGTGGAATATATAAAATGGAATATTATTCAGCCTTAAAAAAAGAAGGAAATCCTGCTATTTATAACAGCAAGAATGAACATGGAGGGCATTTTGCTCAGTTAAAATAAGTCAGACAGAGGAAGGCAAATATTATATGGTGTCACTTATATGTGGAATCTAAAAATAAAAATAAATCAAACTCATAGAAACAGAAATTTGAGTGGCAGTTGTCAGGGGCTGGGTGTGGAATAGGGAGAGGTGTTAAAGGGTACAAACTTTCTGTTGCAAGGTGAATGAGGTCTGAGGATCTAATGTATAGCATGGTGACTATCAATTAACGACACTGTAGTGTATAACTGAAATTTACTAAGAGACTAGAACTTAAATGTTCTTACAAAAAAAAAAATATATATATATATGGAAAAATAAAAAACTCCTCTAGGCCCAACCTCAAATCACACAAACTCTCTAGATCCCAGGTTTCCTTCCCACCTAGGAACACACAGACCAGTCTCACCTAAGACCTTCTGCTCACACTGTTCCCACCTGAGGGACAGCCTATTGCAGCAGGTGTGTGAACTGAGATACAAGTCTCAGTCACAGGTCAAGGCATGTGCTGCTCAGTGCCAAGTGTGGCAAGTCATCTAGGTGTTTCTACCAGCTTACTTTTCTCTGACTGATCAGGCCTGGGGCCAGTGAGAGTGGGCAGGTAATATTATAGTGCCGTCCAACATCACCTCATTCCTCACTAAATGTTTTCATGCTTGTGACTTTCATGGCTCTCTCACTGGGAACATCCCTTAGTTCATAGTTTTTTGTATCCCTCTCCCTAATTTATATGTGGAATCTCTAATCCCCAATGTGATACTATTTAGAGATGGGACTTTGGGTGGTGATTAGGTCATAAGGGTACAGCCTTTGAGAATGGGACTAGTGCCCTTATAAGAAGAGACAGGAGAGAGAAGATCTCTTCTTCCATAATGTGAGGATATGAGGAGAAGTTGGCTGTCTATTAACCAGGAAGGGAGCCCGCAGCAAGAACCTCTCCTTGCTGGCACCCTCCAGAACTGTGAGAAATAAATGTTTGTTGTTTAAGCCCTCAGTCTAAAATATTTGGTTATGACAGACACCTTGGATGGTGAATTTAGGTTTGCATGACATATTAAAATGGGTCCTTCCCTCTATCATCCCCCTGCCCCAGCCATTTTAGGGGGACCTGCCTACCCCTCACCCCAGTCCCAGTGTTTGTATTTGCTCAGATCACCTTCTCTTTCCCCTTCCTGACTTTCTGTTTCTTCCTCTTGTTTTTTCAAATAAAAACTAGTGGGCTCAAAGAGTCTTCCCCCAAAGAGGGCATGATCATCTGTTCAGGCCCTCTTTCTGGGAAGCATTGAGCTCACTTTTCCTGTTTACCAGCCACACCCAAACGCCACCTTTCCTTGCTCTGGCCACCAGCAGCTATCGGGGGAGCTTCTTATCACCTGCTTTAATCCACACAGCTCCTTCCCTTGTCTCCCCACTCTGGTCCCCAGACTGCTTAGACATAAACACAGAAGGGATATTGAAGAAGTCCTATGCAAATAGGGGTTTTAAAAAGCTGAACAGTTCAAACCAGAATTAATCCAAACCATCACAGGGGTGCATTAGTGTGGGGGCCAGATCAGAGCCAACACTAACATTCTCTTCTCCCTTGGAGTCTGTCTGTAGAACGTGCTCACCAGGCTCGTTTCAGATCATGAGCTGCACACCCTGGTTGCCCATGGCAACCCAGCTGCGCTAGAGTGTTAGCATTTGTAAATGTGTGTGGGCTTAAAATTATATTATTGATTCTGTCTGGAAGATGATAGCTTGATTTGTTTATAGCTCTGAATAAATTACTCATTATCCTTTACAACCATCAGAGTATGAGTTTCTCTCTTCCTCCTTTTTCTTTTTTTTTTTTAATTTTAGAGAGACAGCAAATTGTGTGAGCAGATGAGAAACAAAATGTTTCCCCTGACAACCACACTGGAGGAATCCATATCCAGGGCACCAGTCTGGGAAATAGTCTGGGCATAACTGAACAGATAACACATGGGATGGATTAGGGTGGGATGGAACCCATACGGGGTAGTCCCTTCTAAAGGGACCATTAACTGTCGTTTGAATCACAACAAAAAGCAGACAGGAACAAAGCGGGATTCATCCTCACCCTGGACTTGATCAGTTCAAGCTGAGCCCCAGCTTTCTCTTGTTTTCTTTGATGGGTGGTTGTACACTCCAGCAGACTGAAGTACTGCCCCAATCATCACCCCTCCCTGAGCCCCCGCTCCTTGCTCTATAACTCTGTAGGTCCTTCCACACAAGGCATGATGTGCTGCCCTTGACTTTGGGCTTGATCTTGTAGCTTGCTTTGACAACTAGCCAAACTGGCAGTGTGCCAGTTCTGAGCCTGGGCATTAAGAGGCTTCAAGTGTTTGCACTGGCCTTCTGGTGCTTTTTGTCATTACTCTGAGGACTTCCTTTGGATAGCTGCCACCCCTTCCGCTAGGACTCACAATGTGGAGCAGAGGCAGTCCCATCAAATCCAGTTGATCAACAACGATATGCAGCCTGGATGAGCCCCCTCAGCCATGCAGCAGAAGCATGGAGGAGAAATATTCACTGCTGTGTGCCACCAAGGCTTTGAATGTGCTTTTCAGGCTTCAGTAACTATTATTATCCCCCATCTGTCCAACATCATGTCCATCAGTGTTATTGATGATGGAAAAGAAAAGGGCAACATCCCTCAGATCTCCATTTCAGTGAGCGTTGATCACAAGTCTTTGAGAGAAAGTCCAGATCATACATTACAATTTCAATTCACATTGGATCTTTGTGGTGCCATTGAACATGCGTTGCTACCAGGAACTTTATGGGGTGGCCAGTGCATCTTAGAGAAGCTGCACATAAACTGTAAACTTCCATATCCGATTCTCCCCAGTGCTCATGGGAGTCCTGTCAAAAGCTTGCTACAATTACATTTGAATTGAGGAGGGAGAGTGGCATTTCAGCTCTCAAGAAACAGCCATTGTTTCCATCAGTTCATCCCGGAATGAACACCTTTATCAGAATGCCACACATTATTAGCCTCCAGCTCTTTGTAAAACTCCACATTTCTACTCTCTAGTCAAGGTATGTGCAACACACGCGATCCAATCATTATCAACAAATGTTGTTTTTGTAATCTTCACCTGAGGATATGTTTGTTGATTTTTAAAGAGAGGGGAAGGGAAAGAGATAGAAAGAAACATAGATCGGTTGCCTCCCAAATGTACCCATATTGGGGATCAAAACCACAACTGAGGTATGTGGCCTGACTGGAAATCAAACCCACAATCTTTTGGGGTATGAGATGACAGACATATCAATCAACTAAGCCACCCAGCCAGGGCTCAACAAGTGCTTATTGCACACACTGTGGGCTGGGCCCTGGGGGTGGCTTCCACTTCCAGGGTAGGCGGTCATAGTGGGTAGTTAGGGAGGTTAATCAAGACTGACTTCCAGGCATTTATTCTGAAACACTGGGCAGATGGAGGTTCCATTTTCTGAAAGGCAAAAGCCTGCGGAAGGGCAGGTTTGGTGAAAATTCGAAGTTGAATTTTGGACAGATATGTCTGAGCTACTTTGGAGACATGAAAGTGGAGCAAGTGGTCAAGTGAGCAGTTAGATGTCCATGTGTGGAGCTCAGAGGAGAGGTCTGGGTTAAAGATACTGGTTTGGAGGATTGCCACCAAATAAGTGGCATTTAAAACCACAGGGCTGAGCAGAGAGTACACATAGAGAACAGAAGGGAACCCTGGCTTAATGTTCAGGGGTCCTGATGATAGAGACCAGCCAGAGGAAGAGGAGTGAGCAAGGGAAACTACAATAGAGAGGTAGAGAGGAAGTCAGAGTGTGCCCAGGAAAAAAAAACTGGGTGCACACGTATTTCTACCTACCCACACCCTTCCTTTGTTGATAGAACGTTGTCTTTGGGGGAGTGTTGGGCGTTATGAGAGGTATGGCTTCTGGTTTCAGGGGGCAGCTTGTGGGGTCAAAGACAGCCATGGTAACTTTCTCTACCTGCTGGTCTGGTTTAGTCATAAACATGTGACACAACTGTGGCCAATCCAACAGGAGTGGAGGTCTAATGGGGAGCTCTTGGGAAAGGTTTCCATGCTTTTAAAAAGTGAAGAAAGGGAGAAAACCACATTCTTCTCCTCCCTCAGATGTGCACTCTGGATAAAGATCCTGCAACCATTCTGCAACCAGGACAAATATGAGGCCGAAACCCAAAACATCAAAAAAAAAAAAAAAAAGCAAGAATATTTGTTTTAAGTTACATCTTTGAATTGGTAAATAAACCAGCTTTGGGGAACTCCCTACTAACCAATTTATAACATAAGGTAATCAATTTTCTAAGTGTTTATGGGTTATGGGCCTTTTATAACCTGTAGCACAAAAGTATCTAAGTGGTACCAGTGTGTTTACAAGACAAAAAGCAGGTCACTTAACACCTACTGGTAACATGATTATGCCGGGGCCCCGAAGGCAACACTGATTAAACCATTAGCCCACAACTTAATGGTTTCTTTCATCTTATTTGGGGGAATAGCAATTATCCTGTTAAGTATCTTGCTTGTCACTCTTAATATTACATTATACTTACTAATTTACTAATTTAATATTATACTTAGAGTTTTTTTTTCTTTCAAGAACCAAAACACAAATTCTTCTGTCAAGCTAAAAGCATGCTTTATGTTGGCTGTCTCAAAAGTGGATCCCTTTTAATGATGACATTTCACCAACACTTGGCAGGTAGAAAGGATGGGCGGAAAGACTGAGTTGGAAATATCCTAAAGCTTATTTTCCTGCTAACATTAAAAAAAAAAAAAAAAAAAAAAAGATTTGTGATAGGGCAATGTGAGAAGAAAAATAAATACCTAATGGTCAGGGGGGAAAAAAAATTACATAGAAACTTAAATACATATAAAGTATCCTGAAGTCAAAATGTTTGATGACACTTAGTATCTTAATTAGCCAGATACTGACTGTAGAGTCTATCACCAGTTTGCAACGTCCTTATAGCTCTTTGAATAGTGTTCTTTTTGGTCAATTAAGGCTTCTGAAAGAGCTTTAATTTTATATTAATCTAAAGCCCTCATGATACTCTCAGGACTTACTCAAACTCAAGGATTTATTTTTAAGTGCAATTAAGTTATCAAGGCAGAAGCTCTGATTACAGGGACAACATTGCACATCCAGAGCCAGGTGAGCGTATGAGCCCAGTGCCTGGCTGGCTGGCTGCAAGCTGGCTGCGCGCTGTCGCACCTGCCAGGCCAGGGGGCGCAGTCAGGCCACACAGTGAATGCACAGGCTTCTCCTTACCTTCCTCCTGAGGAGCAAGACCTGTGTCCTTGACAATGTACATGGATGGTTACCTTATAATACTCATTTTTACAGTAAACAACTCTTTGCCTATACCCCAAGCAGAATTTTAGAGAATTCTGTAAGATTTTTTGAAAAGCACATATTAAAAATAGCCTTTTCTGCCCTGGCTGCTGGCTCAATGGATAGGTGCTGGCCTGTGAACCCAAAGGTCACTGGTTCGATCCCCAGCCAGGTCACATAACCAGGTTGCAAGCCAGGTCTCCAACCAGGTCCGTAGCTGGAGGCAGGTGAAAGGCAACCATACATTGATGTCTCGCTCCCTTTCTTCCTCCCTCCCTGCCCTTCTCTCTAAAAATAATGAATAAAATCTTTAAAAAAAAATAACCCTTTCTTACCTGTTAATGTTAGATGTTTCTAACCTTCCCACAGCAGAACCTGCTCTACTTCCTCTTTGGTTCAAGGTATTAGACGGAAACACCTGCTGGGTGCTATTTTGTAAATTAGAATTGGATTTGTGTGGCCCCCTGGAGCATTTACCAGTGATCAGGGAGGTGCAGGTGAAGGAAATCTTGCTGCCCACGGTAGAGCTTGCCTTTCTGGGCCAGGGTTTGTCACTGGAGTCATAGGGTGAGTCCCAGCTCTCTCAGCCCCCCGCCCCCCAACTAATTCCATCACATGTGAAAGTAACTGATGATAATCTAAAACTGGGAGATGCATCAGGCAGGAGATGAGAGGGCGTGAACAAAAAGGAAAATAACTCAGGTATTAAAGGTACTCTTATTGTCTTGTCCTGCCAGGGTGCATTAATAATAATTATTATACATGGGTGCTAGCCATCACCCCAATTTGAACCCTAATTACCCAATCTCACTCCTCTACCTTCCCTTTTCCAGGTAGCAACTCCATTTTTCCCAGTTGCTTAGGGAAAAATCCTTGAAGTCATCTCCCACCCCTCTTTCCTAAACACACATGTAGTCCACCACCAACTCCTGTCGGATCCACCATTGAAGTACCTCCAGAAGCCAACCATGCCTCACTCTCCCCACCTGCATCTCCTAGTTCAAACCACTGTGTCTCTCACCAGGACTAGGGCAATAGCATCCCAATGGGTCTTCCTGTTGTAATTTTTGCCCCCTACCATATACTCTATGTAGAGTGAGCTTTTAAAAACAGAAGTTAAATGTCAATCCTCCACTCAAACCCCAGGCATACTTCTTATCTCAATCAAAGTAAAACCATGGCCTCAGAGGCTCCTGTGACCTGTCCTTCTGCCCACCTGACCTCACCTCCTACCATCTGTCCTGGCTTCCCTGGGACCACGGTGACCTTCTCTTGGAGCATGTGGGCCTCCATCCCTGTTGCTTCCATCTGGAAGGTTCTTCCTCCCAGTACTCACATTCTCCCCTGCCCCCTCACTTCTGTCAGAAATGTGCTTGATGCCATTTTATAGAGGCCTCCTGGCCTACCCCTCACACTTCACTATCGTGAGTTTCTCTTCTTACTCCTGAATTCAGCATTAGATTATATATTTACATAGTATATTACATATGAAATACATAGTTACACTACATGTACATCTTTCATTATATTTCTATAACTGTCATTATAGTATGTGTTTATTAATGATCAGTTTTCTCCCCTCAGAATATAAGCTCCATTGACATAAATTTCTTTTCCTGCTGAATCACACTTTACCTGGTGCAGGTAAAGAAAGTCACTCCCAAGTGCAGACAACCCAGTTGTCCTTCAACCAGTGAATAAACCGTGGTACATTCATGCTCAACAATAAAAAGGAACAAATTGCTATAGATTACACAACAACAATAATCTCAAATTCATTTTGCTAAATGAGAGAAGCCAGACACCACAGGTTACAGATTGTCTGATTTCCTTTATAGGACATTCTAGAAAAATCAAAACTAGAGAGATGAAAATACAGAAGCTGTATCATGCTTCTGCTGTTGGATATAGTACTTTAACAGTTGTCAAAATCTGTAGTTCCACAGAGTGGATTTTATTGTATATAAATAAACAAAAACATGTCTGGGTTTTCCCCAAACCCTACCTAACTGATACAATCTGAGCAGGCCATGTTGACTAGAGAGCTTCAGCAGCCCTTTTAGACATGACAGACACTTTCAGTTCACCACAGTCTTCACTACTCCCTATGGTCTCCCACCTGGCCCACTTTTCTCATTTAGGTTACCTGCCAGGCCCCTGTAGGCATTTAACTTCGAGACTCTTGCTTTTGAAATTAACCTGATATAGTTCCATTGCCAGCAGTAAAGATCTGGATTCTATAATGTTCTAGCAACCTTGCCTGACCCTTCAGGCTGGGTTAGACAAGCCACTCAGAAATTCCATAGTGCCCTGCACATAGCTCTATCACACTGTTCTTCAGAGTTTGTTGACGCTTTTTCCCTATATCAGTTAGAAGGATATTGATTCCTAGTGGCAGAAGTTCAGCTCAATCCAGCTTTAGTCAAATGAGGAAATGAATTGGAAATGAATTGGTTCACATGGCAGGAGCAGAGCTCATATCAGGCACACACACTCCAGTCTCTTCAGGATCCTCTCTGTCGTGGTCCTCTCTCATGTGTCCATTCTCTTGGGTTGGTTGTTCCCATGAGGTTGGAAGAAAGACTGCAAGCAACTCTGGACATGTCTTCTTACAAACGGCATGACCACAGAGTAAAGAGAGCTCTGTCATATCTCTTCTGGGGAAAATCTGGGACTGGACCCTAACTGTGGCCAGAGAGGAGATATACCATACTTGGCCGAGCCTGGGCAGGGCACAAAGAAGGTCCGGCTAACGTCAGAACCATGTGGCTAGAGTTAGGGCAGAAGAGGTGCCCCAAAGTGATGCCAAATGCTCTGGGCTGATAAAAGGTCACATTTGCTAACTGGTCTTTATTTTCCACTAGACCCTCCCATCTTCTTTTTTTCAGTCCTCACCCAAGGATATGTTTATTGATTTTAGAGGAGACAAATATCGATGTGAGAGAGAAACATCAATCAGTTGTTTCCTGTATGCACCCCTGCCATGAACTGAACCCACAAACCAGGCATATGCCCTGACTGGGAACCGAACCTGCAAACTTTTGGTGTATGAGACAATGCTCCAACCAACAGAACCACACTGGCCAAAGCCAGACTCTCCAATCCTTAAGAATAGATCCTGTGTTTTTTATTTCTGTACAATGTCTGGCACATAAGACTTTAAAAATGTATTTTAAAATGCATGTTAGATGAAGGATAAAGTTTAAATGGTCATCATCATACACCTTGGATATTCTGGAACAATCCCAATTTCATAAAATATGATTTTTTATGAAGATGATTCTTGAAGTTCATAAATAATTTCACTTTATGCTTTGTAAAGCATTTTATAAAATTACATTTGGAAATCATATTCAGTACTTGGCACATATTCTCTATTGGTTTTGCTGCAGAAAACCTGACCATTGTGTTCTTTTTATTTTCTGGCCTCCAAATCCCTTTTAACAAATTCTCTAGATAGCGCTGTGCCACCAAAGGCTGGCCCTTCGGGCTGCATCTCCCTGGACACTTTCTGGTGAGCATCCATTGGCCTTGGTTAATGGGAGCCATTGCAGGCCATATTACATGAGAGGGAAGGAGAAAGTGAGAATGGGGCACGTCTTCCCCCTCTCTCCCTGCTCCATGTCTCCCTGGCTATGACTACTTCCCTCATGACTACCCCTCCCAGGGAACAGCATCTCCTCCACGCGGCCGGGGCTCCCTGAGCAGCAAACTCTCTGTCCATTCAGGCTCCCAAGCTTTCTGTCGTTGCTGCCCCCTGCCAACCTCACCCTCAGAAGGATCCCCTTCATTTAAGCCCCATCATGTGAAGCAAGTGGTGTGGATATTGTTTCCTGCTTAGATCATAACTGAACTGGTAAAATCCTAGCAGGTACAATTTGTCAATTAACTCATTCCTCTAGGTAGGTGGGTCTTCTTCTTTGCTGCATGCTAAAATGGCCGGGGGAACTTTAGGACAGACTGCTGCTGGGTTCCATCCTTAGAATTTCTAATGTCATTGATTCTGGAAGTAGCCTGACCCGTCAGGATTTAGAAATCTCTCCAGGCCCTTCTAATGTGCAACCAACTTTGTGAGGCATTGCACTGATACACCTCATGTACAGAGAAGAGATTTTCAGCATATAATTGAAAGTCAACCACACAGTTGACCCTTGAACAATGCAGGCTTGGACTTCACAGGTCAACTTATATATGGAATTTTTTCAATTGACTCTCACAGTTCAGACCCACATTATTCAAGGGTCAACTGGTGGTTGAGAATCCACGTATGCAGAGGGCTGACAAGTTATGCTTAAATTTTCAACTGTGTGGGCAGTTGGCACCCCTAATCTCCAGCATTGTCCAAGGGTCAATTCTATAGGATCTATCGTGGTGTATTTATTACAAATTATTGCCACCTTCGGTTGAAAGTTGACAGCACTGTTATTTTTCTACTCTCCCATTCATTAAAGCATTTTTAAAAACAAAATAGGACAAGCTTAAACATATTTATGTAACAGTTTCCTCTGGAGGTTAAATGCAAAGACCAGATGTGTATGACAAGCATAGAAACCAGCTCCATGTACTTTTTGGTTGGGTAAGTGTAGAGTGAATTTTGCAGGAGGGTGGAAAGGGACACAAAAGTGCCATCAAGGGATACCACAAGCAAGAGTACTTTTGAATCATTGTGTTGAAACAGTGCTGCCTTTGAACTGTATGTTTGAATGTTCCTCCATTATGGAGGAACTGGTACCATGTAATTAACTCACATCTAATACATTGACTTATCTGGTCTTGGCAACATGCACTGAGAAGGAACCTTATGGAAACAGTCACTCATTTCCTTTGGCACATTCAATTCATCAGTGGCTACTGGACTCATGAGAACCTTTCTAGGGTTCAGTGTTTAAGATGACTTCACCATTTGTCAGTTTTCAAATACAAAAGAACCACATCCGCACTCTCCTATCTAAAAAAAAAAAAACTACACATTTATTAATCGTGATCAGCCCTAAAATTTTTAAGAGGGAGAACTTATTCTGTCCAGCCTTTCATTTTATTTTGAAGTTTCCAGAGATGTCTCATCTAAATTAATACTTTGCCTGTTTCAGTGTATCAGCAACTTTGCCTCTTGCTACATAAATCCCAGTGGTGTGAAACAAAAATAATTTATTTCTCATAGTTTGTGGGTCACTAGGGCAGGTCAGCTGGGGTAGCTTTATTAGTTTGTTTGGGCTGTTATAACAAAATACCATACACTGACAGTTTACAAGCAACATATGTTTCTCACAGTTCTGCAGGCTGGGAATGACAAGATCATGGGGCCAGCAGATTCCAGGACTGGCGGGAGTTTCCTGTTCATAAACAGTTGTCTGTTCTCTGTGCCCTCTCATGGAGCTCTGTGGGGATTTTTTATGAAAATCCCACTCATGACCTAACTACCTTCTAATACCGCCACCCCAGGGATTTGTATGCCAACATATGAATTTTAGGGGGACACAAACATTTAGACCCTTAGCAGTAGCTGTCCTCCACAAGTTTCTCCTCCTCGTCCTGGGTCAGTGGACAGCCCAGGCTGAGGTCTGCTAACATCCACTGGCTACAGCAAGTCCACAGGGGCTGGGGGAATACATTCCATTTTTAACAGGAGGGACTACAAAGTTACAGAGCCAAGTGGGTACAGGGAGAGATTAAGAACCGTGGACAATAATTCAATTTACCACAGTGCCTAGAAAGCATGTCTGTCAAATAGTGCCTCTCAACACTGTAAGTAGGACCACCTTTCTGTGTCCAGCCAGATGGAAGGGGACATTCATCACAGGCTGTCTGCCACAAGGCAATGTGCTTTTCTTGACTTCCCTGGCCTTTAGAACACCAAAACTGACTCCCAAGATGTAATGAGATGTTTGGGGGCAGGAGGGGAGGGTTGAACGGTGAAGCGCAGTGGGTGTCTAGGGTGGTGAAATTATTCTATATGACATTGTTTGGTCAAAACCATAGAACTTTATGGCACAAAGAGTGGACTTTAATGCATAACTATTTTATAAAACCTCATTTAGGAGCTGAGGGATCTCCTCTGGGACTCGCAGCATGTGCAGTTTGCTCCTTCTGGAGGTAGGTAGGAAGCTGCAGCTGCATCCATGACATTCTAGTCGTGGACAAAGCTTTGCTCACACAGTGTGAAGAAGAGGAACAGCATAAAACCCAACCATGTTCAAGGGTGAGCCACAACTTGAATCAGCAGAAATATTTTCAATATTCTGGAATACTGAAACTATAGAATGAAAGTCCATGCTACAGGAACCAATGGCAGCGTCAATCAGAAGGTAAAGGATAAGTTAAACAATAACTCATTCAGCTGTAGGGAAAAAGATGAGTTCCTAAAATTAAAGCTAAAATAATTGTGATGTCTGGGTTTTTAAATATGGTAAACAGAACAGTCACTGCTAAGAACCAAACTGATTCTTATGAGTGAGCAAAATGAAAAAAAAAAAAAAAGCACATAACAGTAGTCAAAAATATTAAAAACAAGAAACTATAAATGAAAAGAATACTTGACAGATAGATCCAAGAGGCCTCCCATGCAAATACTACTACACACAGAAGGAGAAAATGTATCACAGACAGTAGATAAGGAAAGTAAAAAAGCAAAATAAAAGAAATTTCTTTAAGTTATGGAGGCCAAATGAAACACAACATAGCCTCAAAAAAATTACTGAAATACTCCAAGGGTAAAGAGATAATCATAAACTTTTAGGAAAAAAATTTTTTTTAAACTCTAGATTGCTTATGGTGCTAATTGAATCCAACTGGTATCTGACTTATAAATAATACTGTAAATTTAAAGACAATAGAATGACAAAGCAGTATTGAGAAAATGGGAGTAAGATTCAAAAATTCTATACCCAGCCATGATATGTACATGAAGGGGGATTCCCCTGAAAAACAGAATTATCTTCTGCAGGGTAGACCTGTTGTAATGCAGGCTTCCCCACTAGGTGAGCGTTCGGTGAGCCCATCTGTACTAGTGCACCAGCTGATGTTGTTGTGAGAGGCTGCGTTTGGCTTCAGTGAGTTGTTTTTAAGACTCTTTCCATGTGTTTTTCCATTTCATGATGGGTGATTTACAAGCCCATCTGCCCACACCACATCTGCACTGAGTGTTTAGCAGTTTTGGATGAAAACTGGTATGACCCCTGAACCCCACCTTCCCTATTCACCCAATCTTGCCTCAAGTGACTTGTTTTTTTTGTTTCCCCAAGTGAAAAAAGTCCTAAAAAGGAAACATTTGCCAATATAGGAGAGGTGAAACAAACAAAGAATGGCAGAGGCGCTAAAAGGCATCAAAATCAACAGGTTCAAAAACTCAGCAGTGGAATAACGTCTCGATGGGTGTATTGTATCAAATGGAGAGTACTTTGAAGGTGACTGAAGTTTAAACATGCAAGAATACACAATTTTTTTTTTTTTTTATTTCATTTCCTTTTATTTTTTTATTTTTTTTTTTTAATTTTATTGTTGTTGTATTACATCCATCCCCTTTTTGCTCCCCTCTGTCCCCCCACCCACCCACCCATTCCCCCCAAAGTCAATCC
>PVIW01014464.1:0-23320 GCA_004026585.1 Noctilio leporinus
ACAATGAAGAAAGAAATCAAGGAAGACACAAATAAATGGAAGCATATACCATGTTCGTGGATGGGAAGAATTAACATCATTAAAATGTCCATACTACCCAAAGCAATCTACATATTCAATGCAATCCCAATTAAAATACCAATGACAGACTTCACAGAAATAGAAAAAATGCTTCAAAAATTTATATGGAGCCAAAAACGCCCATGAATAGCCACCACAATCTTGAGAAAGAAGAACAAGGTAGGAGGAATCACAATCCCGGACTTCAAACAATACTATAAGGCTACTGTCATCAAAACAGCATGGTACTGGCATAAGAATAGACATATAGATCAATGGAACAGAATAGAGAGCCCAGAAATGAACCCAGGACTCTATGGTCAACTCATATTTGACAAAGGGGGAAGGAACATCAAATGGAATAAAAACAGTCTCTTCAACAAATGGTGTTGGGAGAACTGGACAGCAACATGCAAAAAGGTAAAACTAGACCACCAACTAACACCATACACCAAAATAAACTCAAGATGGATAAAGGATTTAAACATAAGCAGTGCCACCATAAAGGTCCTGGAGAAAAATATAGGCAGTAAACTTTCGGATATCCTACGCAAAAATATGTTTACTGATACTTCACCTAGGGCAAAGGAAATCAAAGAACGAATCAGCAAATGGGACTATATCAAACACCAATTTTTAATCAACAGGAAACACCCAAAAAGAAGGAAACGGTCATTTTATGACAACACAAATAAGCAAACAAATACATGGTGCAGATATTCTAGAAGATAATTCACTAGTTTCTTCAAGTTAGAGGAATGAAAATTTTAAAAGATACTATTCTAGATTCAAAGAGATTTAAAAGTAACTTAAAAATCTAACAAATACAGTGAATGAATTTGTTTTGATACTTATTTGAATAAACTAAAGTAAAATAATGGATAATTTGAATATGGGTTGAGAATTGATTATAGCTATCTGTGTAACAGCATTGAGGTTCTTTACATCTTCCCTTTTTTAGATGCATGTTGAAGTAGTTAAGGTGAAAAGACATGATATTTTGAATTTGCTTTGAAGTATTGAAGAAAAGAAGGGAAGTAGGGAACAAATGAAAAAAGTATGGCAAAATATTGATGGGTATTGAAAGTAGGGGAAATGTGCATGAAGGGTTGCTATACTTGCTACATTTTTGTCTGAAATTTTAACAATAAAAAAATTTAATTCTTCTTAAGTACCATTAAATTTCACAAAAGTAAAATTTATGTGAAAGGTATGAATTTTAAAAGTTTAGAGTTGAAACACTTTGAGAGAAGAAACCTAGTTTCTTAAATTAAACAATCCATCAGAAACCTGTGCTGGTGAAACTATAGAAAACCTGGGAAGGTGTCAAAATTGGCCACACTCTGGGAAGTTTTCACAATAAATATAGCAGGAAGGTATGAAAACACATAAAATTAATAAATGGATTAAACCCTTGGTGTTGATAGTTTAGAATAAGTGTTTTTTTTAAGGTTTTATTTGTTATTTTCAGAGAGAGGGGAAGGGAGAAAGGCATAGAGGAAGAGAGACATCAATGTATGGTTGCCTTTCACCTGCCTCCAGCTATGGACCTGGCTGGAGACCAGGCCTGCAATCTGGTTATGTGCCCTGGCAGTAACCTTTAGGTTTGCAGGCCAGCGCCCCATCCACTGAGCCACCAGCCAGGGCTAGAATAAGTTTTATTCTATCTATACATTGTAACACAGTTTGTAATTAGTACATTAGTGTATTTTTTGTTTGGTGTTCAGGGATTTGTCATAATTAAAAGAATGTTCTGCTAAATTGTTATTGCAATTTTGTACAGAAACAATCAAATTGTAATAAAAGTTTAAATGCCCAAGAAAAATTGGTTCCCAATTTGTGTTAATCAGATACTTGATTTTAGAAAATTGAACATTAACTAAAAGTACAAATAGTTTTGAGTTTTTCACTAGAAGCACAATAAACCTTGGAGATTTATGGAATTAATCAATATATACCTGGTACTTCAAAAACACTGAGAGAGTATTTTACAGAGTCTTTGGTTTTTACTAGAAGAGAGGAATATTCAGTACCATAAAAACTGAGACCTGATGCATTTCATTTTACTGATTAGTACTTTTTCACAGAATTACATCAATTTGTTAGAACTCTCGTAACTTGCCTCCACAGGTTGAGAGAGCAATGATCATGACATTGGATTTTGCAACTATTAACATAAATTGACTTGGTTGTTCAATGTTTATTTAAAATACATGAGATTGTGTGTATCTATATCTTGTTCATCTAGACTAGTATTTTCTTTAGAAGACAATTGTATTTACAATATGTATCATTTGATGAATAGATAATTATGATAAAGATGACAATGTAATTCAGCTATGTCGTTGGGTAGCATATTACATGGGATAATAAAAGAAATGTTTCTAAACTACAGGATTTAATGGATGTATATAAGAATAAAATATATAGATATTACTTTTCCAGTCAACATTTTTTGGAAGAACTCTATTACATAATTAAGAATCCTAAGAACAATCTTTACATTTTAGTAATCCTAAAGATTGAATTAGGAAGGTTTTCTATACCTGGCCTTAAAAGATGCCAACCTAGAACTGTTGGCCTGTTCAAGAAGAGATTGATGCCTTTTTAATTCTTACAACTATTAACATCTTCTTATTCCCCCAAGGGAACATCAGTCTCAGGCTATGTGTCACACCGCAGATAGCAGTGATAGGCTTCCCTCAGATGCCACATTTTTGGCTTGAAAGTGAGTTACCTTTTTTGAGTCGGGGGCATATTTGCATGCTTAAACCCAGAAAGGCCTTGTGCAGAAATATAAAGAAGAGGAAACTCATAGTCTTCTTGCTTTCTTTGGCATCTACTTTTACCCTCAGTTATGCTCATGTTCATGTAATCTCCTATCCTCTCCCTCACAAAATCCGTTCTCTGGAAATCACTGATTAATGTCACATTTTCCACTGAATACATGGCTGTGTTTCTTGCTAACTTTCACACACAAGATTCTAATTCTTGAAATTTCTGTTTGTCCTAGATGTGTGGCATAAGAATGCCAAGACTATTAAAACCTGTATAATAATATATTATGCTGTATAATAGCAGAAAATCAAGGAGCTGCATGCATTTTGTGTATTTCTGGATAATTTTCTCTACACTCTGGGGTTTTAAATAAATGATGATTTGCCATTTACTGAGCACTAATTAGCTTATACAAATTCTTCCATGTTTTAAGGATCAGTTTCCTTCCATGATTATAGGCTCCTTCCCATGTTTCCATCAATGCAACTCAAACAATTTCTGATGCTAAAGAAAGTTAATACATCCCAAAGTACACAGTTGGGAGAGTAAAAGTTCTAGAGCCTTATGTGTGTGTGGAAAGTAAAGGACTAAATTTTAAACAAGGACCCCTGCATTTTCATTTGTACTGAGCTCTGCAAATTATGTAGCCAGACTCACCAAAGGCAATCACTTATACTTACACTCTAACAATAATGATTAATTTTTTTTAAATGGATATAAATGAATATAGGGACACACACAATATATATACCTCTCATACCTGCTTCTTTCTGGCAACAATATATTTGTGAATACAAATAACCATTTTATTGTGTGTGGCTATAGATTATTCACTCATTTATTGTAGAGCACAAGTTTTCAAATATTTTTATGCATCAGAAGCACCTGGATGGCTTGTTAAAACATATTCCTGTGCTCCACCCCCAATTTTTCTATTTTAGTAGGCTTGGAGTGAGGCCCAAGATTTTGTCTTTCTAACAAGTTGATATTGCTGGTCTGGAAATATGAAAATTATGGCACCTGTGTCAAGTAATAGGTGGTCTAGTTAGGGAGACAGAAAGTAGACAATTCTAATGCAGCAATCGATGCTATGATCAGAGTATGTGCATGGTGCTGTGGGGACGGCAAAAAGGAAGGAAAAAAATCAAAACAATTGTGGAGATGGGAAAACATCTTAGCTGAAATAATCACTGAACTGAATTCAGAGATGGAGTATCAGCTGCGGGGAGAAAGTTAATTCTAGGCAGAAGAAAAAGCTTCGTGGGAGCTTGGGTGAGTAATTAGTCGGCCACAATTGGGGAATTGCAGTAGTTCCACATGGTAGAATATTAGATGAAGTTGGAAGAGATAACCAGAAGACAAAGAAAAAGAATAGATATTGAAGTTTGAAGTGACAAACTTAGTAGATTGGAGCTATAGCATGAGGTGAATGAATGTATGTCATCATCTAAATTTACATTGAACTAATAATGGTCGGTTTAGGCTTACTTGAAGCCCACATAGAAAAATTGAATCTATTATATTAGAAAAGATTAATATAAAATTCCTAGGTTTTCCTCTGCTATTCAGTTCATAAGTGTCAGATCAGATCTAATTCCAAAGCCATGCCCCTAAGCACCAAGTGTTTCCCGTTGCTCTTTCATATCAAACAATATGAAAAATTACAGGTGTACTCTGGAGCCATGAAATGGTCATCTAGGCTGCATCGATTAAGGCTCATTCTCTGGAGGAATCCCTACCTTACTTTGTAAAGCCAACACATAAGATAGATACAAACTCAAGTAGGTATAACAAATTATTAAAGAGAACAATTGGGCACAAGTGAGTCAGAGCACAGTTCTACCTGATGAGGGGGAACTCTTAATGCAACGAGAAAGCCTAACTTAAAATTGCTTTTAAATACAAAGACAAGGTTTGTAATTCTAAGCATGTTATAATCAATTAAATATTGATAGATTTAGAGTTTGCTCCTTTTCATATTTTGAGACCGATAGAGATATATTTTTCATGTCTTCAGTATTTACATAAGCCCTTGGGAAGCTCAGTGATGCTGGGCTCTGTGCCTATGTTGTGTAACAGAACAAATGGTCATACCTGGTGCGTGGCAGTTGGGTTTGCACTGAAGTGTGGCAGCTGAAGGGAGGCTCATTCTTCCTTCTTTGTCAGTGAATGAGTGGGAACCAAGGGCATTCTTTCATAGGCTTTCCTTTTGGCAGATAAGTTTAAATTCTGCAAATATATGTTAATAGCTATATGACCAAGAATAAATATAGAAATACAATATGCTTTTATAGATATATAACTTCTATCAGGCACAAGACCCTTTGCTGCTTCTTATTCTTTTATTTTTACTCTTTTTAGTAGCCCTTACCCTTCAAAGGCTTTTTACTATATAGCATCCAGGTATTAACTTTACAAAAATCAAGTTTTTACATATATTATAAATGTAAAAATGATATTTGTTGCTTCTGTATTTATTAGCTGGTAGTTTATTAAAAGGAACAACTTTTCCTTATTGTCCATCTATATAATCATCATAATGGAATTATGGATTCTTCTGTTATTTAATCGGTTATTGTATTTAGTTTCCACTTAAATTACTCCAGATGTGGTCAGTGGGGGCTCCTTTGATGTGGTTTCTAGTCCCTTTATCATGTCCCCATATTTTTTAGCACTTCCTTATTTTTTAAGGTGCTTAGGATCCTTTTAGTGTGGAAAGGTATTTAGAAAGAGATTTGTGTTTTATTGTGGTCCCTGCTAATGGGTTTCATTTCTTCCTTGCAGCAAAGACAGCTAGAAAATACAGTCACCTCTGCCATCACACACACACACACACACACACACACATTTTTGTATTGATTTCCCATTCCAATCTAAACTCCATAGGATTCTTTCTTTACTATCTTTATTCCATTTGTACCTATGTTCTGCAGTTTCTAACATCAATATGTTTATTGTTCTGTTCTACAATATACAAAAATAGTTTCAGAATTGCTATATCCCTATTAAAATAAATTTACCCAGAAAAAAGATCAATACTTATCACTTTTTATTTTCTTTAGATTAAGGATATGTAGTTTAACTGCTTACAAAAGTTCTAAAGTTAGATTAAAATAAAAAGTTCTTAAGCCTTCCTACCAAATTTTGAAGTCTAATTCCTACTCTTCTGCTAGATAAAATGTCACTTTCTACATACCTGACTTCCTAAACTTCCCATGAAAGGTGAAGTCTATTTGTTACATGCTCCCATGGAATTTTTTGCTTTTCCTATATAGAACTTTTCCTTTTTTATTTTGTTGTTCTTTACTGACTGTCCCTTCCTCACCCCCAATATGCTGTAAGTTTCAAAAGGATAAAGATAACATCTTTCTTATCACCTTTTATTTCCCTCTGAGCACACAGTAGGCATTAAATAGATGTTCATCAAATACATGAATTATATCTAATAGTTGGTACAACAGCTTTGAAAAAGAGAAATTATAAAAGATTGTTTGTTACCTTCTTTTTTCCCCTTCACTATTCCATCCTTTTCTTTCCCCTTCCAGAGGCAAAGATGTTTTCCTTTTAGATGACAAACATTTGTTGAAAAACATTAAGCACCTAATTCATATTTCCTGGGCACTGACATATATATCATTCATGAGATTAAGGTCTAGTGACAAAATGCATTGCCTAGTGATTTAACAAATCAATTGGAGTTGCTCAAAGACTCAAGAAGAATTGGGGCAGATGGGCTTCTACATTTATCTGCCTTAAAGGGTAGATGTTCTTATTTGACTAATACCAATACATTTCCAAGTTCATTTTTGAAGATGTTGCTGCCAAGTATGCCTTCTCTTCTGTGGTTAAATGTAAAAATAGAACTTCTCACTTGAGGAGCATCTGAAGTAGTTTTTGCATATGAGTGTGAAAATCCATTATTGACTGGATTGTGGTAAAAACAATTGTAAATAATTGTTTTAAAAGATTTTGTTCATTGTTTTTAGAGAGATGAGCAGGGAGGGAGGAAGAAAGCCAGAGAAACATAATGTATGGTTGCCCCTCACCTGCCTCTAGCCACAGACCTGGCTGGAGACCTGGCTTGCAACCTGTTTATGTGCCCTGAATGGGAATCGAACCAGCGACCTTTGGGTTTGCAGGCCAGCACCCTATCCACTGAGCCACCAGCCAGGGCAACAATTGTAAATAATTTTTAAGGTGGGCCAAGAGCTATGTGACTTCTTCTAATTTTGGCCCCTCAAATGAAAATTGTATTGCCCATGATTAAATTGAATTTTTTCAGTATTTATTTTAAAAAAGGGAAACAAAGCATTTTGAAAAATGGTGAGAACCTTTTGAAAGAAATTTAAATTAAGTGTGAAAAAAATTAATACAAAGTGGTTTCTGTCACATGCTTTCCCCTTTTTTGTTGCTGCTAGACCCCAAGATTCTGTGTTATCTTTTATCATACTCTAAATCTTATCATTTGTTGTTTCTGTTAAATTCTCAGCACTTAGTTGATACAGTTGTTCCTTCACCTTACCTCCTGGAGAAAATTGGAGGATAATCAAATGACGAAAAAGGCAAAGGAGGTGCTGTGGTATCGTAAGGGAAGTATGGATCTTAAACCCCAAAAGTCCTATCTCTACATCTCAGCTCTACTGGCTGGAAAGCCTTGGATAAAGCTGATGTTTCTAATGGTGTATTTTTTTCATGACTGAAATGATGGCCCATTCTCAATATACTTTTTTAGGACTTAAAATTACATAGAGTAATGTTCCTCACACTGTGCCTGGTACATAGAGAGTATAAATAATTTGTAGTTGTGTGAGTTTTTTTTACCTTCTCTCTATAGCAATTATTATGTATCTTATTACATGTTCTGTGGACTAGGTGGGATATAAATGAATTGTAAAATACAGTCCCTATCACACAAAGAGGCATGGTGGACAGGTAAAGGAGGGCAGAACCTGGAGCTGCCTTTATTATCTAGGACGTAAGACGACTAGCCACAGTTTTTAAAGAAATTGCAAAACATAGTATCTGCAGCTTGCCAGAGTCCTCTGGAGGATTCAGTGTACAGCGATCCAATGTGGTACAACAATGTGGTTCAAAAAATGGGATGAGTCCATAATGTGTGCATGGAAGGATTCTATAGCTTCTTGGAGAGTTTTATGGTAAATGCTGTGAGCAATGAGTCATCCTACCTTGCAACATTTTATCTACTGTTGTTTTGAAGTATTATTTAAATACGTTTATTGTTTTCTACATTTGCATGCTTGTATTTTTCCTTTTTTCCCCCTGAAGACCTAAATATGAATGTTCATCATTAGCACTTCAGTCAAATAAAGTTATAACCTCACAATGATACATTAGGCAGTCATTAAAGATTGATCCCATGCTACATTTATTAACATGGAAGGATGTCAGCAAGGTCTTGCTGAATTTTTTAAAAAGTTTTCAAAATAGTGTGTGTGTGTGTGTGTGTGTGTGTGTGTATAATTTGAGCCTATTTATATAACAACATGGGTGTATGTGTGTGGTTCTCTCTAGAAGGAGGGCTTTGTGTGCTGTTTTTTACTTTTTAAAATTTATTTTATTTTATTTTTAATATATATTTTTGCATTGATTATGCTGTTACAGTTGTCCCAATTTCTTTTCCCTTTGCTCCCCTCTGCCTAGCACCCACCTCCCTCCAGCAGTCTCACCCACCTTAGTTCATGTCCATGGGTCATGCATATAAGTTCTTCAGCCTTACCGTTTCCTGTACTATTCTTAGTATCTCCCTGTATATTCTGTATCCACCAATTATGCTTCTTAATCCCTGTACCTTCCCCTACTTCTTCCCCTCCCAACTGACACGCCTCTAAATGTTCCCCGTATCTATGATTCTGTTCTCTCTCTGGTTGTCTGCTTAGTTTGTTTTTGTTTTTCTTAGATTTTGTTGTTGATAGTTTTAAGTTTGTTGTCTTTCTAATGTTCATAATTTTGATCCTCTTTTCTTTAAGTAAGTTCCTTCAACATTTCATATAATAATGGTTTGGTGATGATGAATTCCTTTAGCTTTGCCTTGTCTGGGAAGCACTTTATCTGCCCTTCCATTCTGAATGATAGTTTTGCTGGATAGAGTAGTCTCGGTTGTAGGTTTTTGCTTTTCATCACTTTGAATACTTCTTGCCAGACCCTTCTTGCCAGCAAAGTTTTTTTGAGAAATCAGCCAATAGTCTTATAGGAACCCCTTTGTAGGTAACTCTCTTTTTTTCTCTGCTGCTTTTAAGATTCTCTCTTTATCTTTAAACTTTGGCATTTTAATTATGATGCATCTTGGTGTGGTCCTGCTTGGGTCTAGCCTATTTGGGACTCTTTGTGCTTCCTGGACTTGTGTGTATATTTCCTTCACCAAATTAGGGGAGTTTTTTTTCATTACTTTTGCACATAAGTTTTCAATTTCTTACCCTTTCTCTTCTCCTTCTGGCACCCCTATGATTCAGATATTGGCTCATTTTAAAGTTGTCCCAGACATTCCTACACCTTTTCTCATTTTTTTCAGTTTTTGTTTCCTCATTCTGTACTGGTTGATTGTTTATTTGTTCCTTATATTCCAAATCATTGATTTGATCCCTGGTTTCCTTCCCTTCACCCTTGGTTTCATATGGATTTTTCCTCATTTCACATAGCCTAGCATTCACTTCTTCCCTTCTGCATTTGCTGTATTTAAGCATATCTGTCAAGTCTGTGAGCATCTTAACCACCAGTGTTTTAAACTCTGTGTCTATTAGGCCAGCTATTTCCTTGTCTATTAGGTTGGCTATCCCTTTGTTGCTCAGTTCTTTCACTGGCACCTTGGTTTGCTCTCTCTTTGGGGCACTACTGCTCTGTCTCCTCAGTTTGACAGCTTTCTATGTTTGCCTCTGTGTCTAGGTGGTTCTGCCAACACCTGTTACATTGTAAGGTGTGGAGCCTTAGGAATTCGTCAGTGCAGGGTGACCCATTTTACTATGTTGTGGCACTATCTGTGAGGAAGGGGTTTTAGAGGAAACAATGCCTCTTGCTGTTGCAATGGGCATTTTCTTTCTCTGCTCCAAACCTCACTGGTTATCACAGTCAGATGCACTGTGGATCCATTTTTCCCAGCGCTGGAACCATGAGCTGTGCGGTCTGGCCCTGGGATTACTTCCTAGGTTTAAATGTGTGACTGTGGTTTTCACTGTGGTCTCAGCACCAGTGCTGCTGCTATAGCTCTCCTCCCTGGCTCCCACACTCCTGCCTGTCTGAATATTTCTTTACTTCTTCATTTGTTTCACTTCCATGTAGTTCAACTTTCTGAACTTCCTGCATTTTTTTTGTTTTGTTTTTATTTTGTTTTGACATAGATGTAAATTTTTTCTAGTTGTGAAGGAGGCATAGCATGCCTACCTATGCCTCCATCTTGGCCAGAGGTCTGTTTTCACTTGTATTTTTCTTTCTGACTGAATTCTAAGTTTCTAGAGAGCACAAGAAGTGTAAGTGGTCAATACATGTTTCTTGATTTAATTTGCAGATCTAAGGGACCTTAGAAAAATGCTTTAAAAATTAATCTCTTTGGTATCTCTCTGCTAAGGTACTTCTAAGAATCTATAAAAACAGGCCAAGTACATTTATAATAGATCATTTAAATTTTCTATTGGTGGATATTCATGATTTCCAGCTTTACTTTGAGAGCTTATACAATAGTTTAAAAATAACACTAAACTTAATGAGAAAGAAAGTATTATATACCATAAAAAGGTAGTTAAATTGCAAGCAAATAAAATTTTTTGGTTTTTATTTATTATTATTTTTATGTTCACCTGAGAATATCCTTATTGATTTTAGAGAGAGAGGAAAGAGGAGAGAGAGAAGGAGAAAGAGAGAGAGAGATGAACAGACATCGATATATATATACATTCATTGGTTCACTCTTGTATATGCTGTAACCAGGGATCTAACCTACAACCTTGATGTATTGGGACAATGCCAACCAACTGAGCTATAGGCCAAGATGCAATCAATAATTTTTTTATATAGTTTGAAATAGTTTTTAGGAGAAAGAGTTGAAAGTTTTATAACCTTTTAATAGGCTTTAACTTTTTAAGGTTCTAGCTATTATATTTTCTAGAAAATCCTAGGTTCTTACTAACATTACAAATACTCTCTATATTGGTCAGGTTTAAATCAGGAAAAGATGTTATTGTAAGTATTCCAACTGGGGTCTCTAAAAGATGATTCTCTGGAGTTCATTCAGAGGCCTCTACTCACCTTCTGTATCTGCTCACACTGCCAGCCGCAATTATTGGCTTCTTTTCTCCCACTTCCAGATGGAGCCTAAATACTCAATTAGATTGTTAGGAATTATGGGAAATGTAGTTTTGACGTCTTACCTATGATTCAGAGGGAATGTAGAAAGGGGTGTGGAATGATGCCTAGTAGACTACAGATCATCTTGCATACTATCTTTTAAGCTTTTAAATATTTTTAAAGCAAGTATATATCTGAGGAAATTGAGGTTGACTCTAGATCTCATAGTTGGGAGTAGCACTCTAGGGAAAAACTCTTTATCATCAAAGCCAGCAAATATTTTTGTTTTGCTTCATTCTCTAAAAGTTTTATGAACTATGGTGAACTAAGCTTCCTAATTTTTTTTGATATCATAAATATTACTGCACAATAATGGAGGTGCCAACTTTCCTATCTTTTTTCTTAAGAAGAAGATTAAGAATGATGGATATAAAGTCACTTACTAAAATTAACAATGTCATTGTTGAGTCAAGGATGTTTAGAAAACATTTATAGTTGGTTTGTCAATTTCTTTTAGCAATGTGCTTATAATGTTATGTGTATAATTAGTAATCATTGAATTTTAGGACTCTTTTTACATGCTAGGCTAAATGCTTTATGTGTGCAATTTTAAAAGTGACAATCTGCATTAAGCATTAATATTCTCATTCTATGGATAAGGACAATAGGAGTTAACATCACAGATAGTATGTGACATAGGCAGGAATTGAACCTTCAAGACCTCTGCTTTTAACCAATTGTATTTATAGTTAAGATGAATCTTAGAGCTAAACTATGGATTCTATACTTCAGTAAACTAAAAACTGAACTGCTGAAGTATCTTGCCTTTGGTTATACTGCTAATTGCAGAATTGTTACTATGACCCTGCTACAAAAGCTATATCTGTCTAACCTTAGCTGCAGCAACAAATGGTCTGATATCTCAGTCACTTTGTACAACTGAAGTTTGTTACTACTTTTGTAAACTTTAGTAGAGGTCAAGGAGCCCTCTGTGGAACACATAGCCTCCACTTAATTTTAACTGCGTGGAAATAAAAAGTGATATGGTAGATTTCACTGGGGAGAATTAAACAAAATACCTCAACCTAATTGCCATGACATGTGGTCAGCACACCAGTAAGAAGACCGTATTTCCCAGCTGCCCTGGCACATACCAGTCACACACGTTTATCATATCATTAGTTTGCCTCTCACCTCAGACACTCTTCTTTTTGAAACAGGTTAATATCAATTAATCAATAATGGTATTCTTAGCTAAAGCATATTGTTTCCATAAAGCTAGCCATTTTGGTCCTTTTTTCTTACTTTAAAAATATTAACTGTGGCTGTTTATAATAGGTATAAATTGTGCTTTTTAAATTTCCACTTGATATAAATATCAAAAAATATATATGCAACATTCAATATAAACCCCATCTCTGAATAGATGGGGGGCTCATCAGGCCTCATAAAGACAGCTCAGGTTTCAAATTTATTTCTTTAAGTTTTACAATTCATATGAGTAAACATTTCATATCCCACCCTCTCTTGAAAAATGTCACTCTATGGCTTTAGCTGTATGATCTTAGATAAACTAGCTATAGAAATATGTCATTATGATAAAGAGGAGAATTTGGCCAAGAATCAACATTCTTTATGTTGCTCTACAGAGAAAAGCTGTACAAAATCTAAACAATATATCTGATATACAAAGTATAATGAATAGAAGATATATAATATGCAACAAAAACTCAAAATGTATTGAGTAATAACTAATAATAAAGAAAAATATGTAGATATTACTCTACATTCATACCTGAGAATCATGATATTGAGTTGTGTAGTGGAGGGTTGGTTAACTCAGTGGACTAGGTATGCTCAAACACTGTACATTCCAGAGAAATGGTTAGCCCTTGACTAGCTCCAAGAAGACAACTTCCGAGCCCTCAAAATATTCTGCCTGATAAGAGTAACCTTGTATTCCCAAGACCTTGGATCACACCAGATAATTTTTGCTAACAGTGAGCATTATGGTGAATGCCTGTGTTTGCTCTCCTGGGACCCTGGGCTACGTTTTGTCAGCTTGAGCTTTGGGTCGGAGCAGGGTGGGGTAAGGAGGAGAGTCAGAGACTGAATACTCAGGTCAGTCATGTAAATATCAAGTGCCTATGTTAACTGGCTCCCAATAAAACCTAGGACACCAAGGCTCTAGTGAGCTTCTGTCATTGTTGTCACTCACTGTTCCTGGTGAGAATTAAATGCTGTATGTAGAATTCTAAAGAAGAGAATAACTGGGAGTCTGTGCCTGGTTTCTCCTGGACTCTGGTTCATGCTTCTTTTACTTTTGCCAATGTTAGTCTATATTCTTTCACTGCAATAAATTATAACTGTGAATATAACAGCTTTTCTGAGTTCGGGGAGTCCCTCTAGAAAAATATTAAACTGAAATTTTCAATAGCATTATGACACACTATTATAATAATATATCAAACATTTGTTAAGTGTGTTAACATTTATAAAAATTTTCCATAATTTCCTCTGTTATAGGAATTCAAAAAGGGTGAGAAACTCTCCAAACTACAAAGGTTGAACAAGGCTTTATGAAAGAAGGGTCAAGATGTTGAGCTATATCTTAAGGGCTCAGAAGAGGAAAGAAGACTAACCAGGGTAAGGAAACTTCAATCCAGGGCCAAAGGACAGTAAGCAGAACACTTCAGTTGAAGTGTATTTTGAGGAAGATAAGTAAAGAGTCAAGACCGGAAATGTTGGCTAGGGCTAAATTGTAAGGTTTTAGTATTGCTGTTGGTAACCACAAAACTAAAAGTGAAACTTTCAGTAAGTTAAGCTAATCAAATTTCAGAAAGTTTCTGGGTAGAGAGGGTTCCCTATAGGAGGTCTCCATATGCTCCTAAATTCCAATCATGAAGTAAGTCTTACTACCAGAAAAAAAGTCACTATAATAATAACCTAGTGGGGTTCCACATGTATCAATTTACAATGATGTCCACATCAAATTTGCACAATTTATAATTGCAAAATTGAGTTGTCTCCAGCCAGAAATTGTAAGGTCCACCTGTTTTCTGAGAATCCAGCTGTGTTCTTTTTGGACTGATGTAACAATGCAGTAATGAAGACTTTGCCATCAGAATTTAGCTCACAATTTTGGTGATGATTCATGTTGCAAAAGTGTCTCCAACTCAGCTTCCCCATGGCCCTAAAGCCCCTAAAATTGCTATTGTTAGGAGGACACACAGGTATTACTTTTCACTGAGTGCCCTAAATACAGTTGTTGGCATGGAGTTGGAGTGGGTGAGAGTTATAAGAAGATGTCAGATTTATGCAAGGGTTTGGATTACAGAAAGGAAAGAAACATGATGTAGGTGTTAAAGGTTGTACCTGTGGGCAGGCCACCTACATCTTTATTTCTATAACAAAATATTATGCCAACCAGCCCATTTGTTTTCCCTAGTTATATAAGGGCAATGTTGTGAGAATGGTATGTTTTTGTTTCAAGTATGTCTTTCCCACCAGGAGTGGGGACATGGAGGCACTCTATATTTGATGGTTCTTATTTTGGTTTATGTAAAACTCCAGCCCTCCAAGTCAGACTAATTCTTGTATAGACTAATTTTCTCATAACTACATATTCACTTTCACATTTGAAAAATTATTATCTATACTTAAATGGTATGAAAACTTTTCCAGGTTCTTCTTAATTCTATTGACTGTTAGACATGAGCTTTCAGGTTGATTGACATTGAATCATTTATTCCTCCTTCACCAAAGTTATGTACTTTCATATATTCTCTATCTGTATTTTACCAGTTATCCACTCAGATTCAGAAGTCAGAACCCAAAATAGTTTTGACTCTTCCTAGTCCTCTACCTTTTAATTTCAATTAATCATCAATACCTGCTAACTCACTGCCTAAAAATTTTACCATCTTACCTACCTTTTTTCTCTTCCTATTAATATTTCTTAGTTTAGGCTAACATTATTTTTCACATGAATTGGGGAAATAATTTGTTGGCTGGTCCCTCTGTTTCTCATCTTCTATCCCCTAGTTCATTTTAATTTTGAAAATTTATCATGAAATATTGTACTAAATTTTCATAATACAGAGAAATACATGATGATCAGGGAAGATCTTTATTGCCACTTTCTCTTTCTTTCCTGTCCTATTCAGTCTTGAAATGGATTTAGGGAGTGGGGAGGAGGTAGAATGAGGAAAGTAGGCAACTACACTCTCTCCTCCGCTCACACAAGCCAGAACATGAAAAAGGCAGTTGCGTTTCTATATACTAACAATGAACTATATGAAAAAGAAATATAGAAAACAATTACATTTTCAATAACATCAAAAACAATACAATATTTAGGAATAAATTTAACAGAGGAGATTAAACATCTCTACATGGAAAACTATAGAACAGAATGAAAGAAATTGAAGCAGATACAAATAAGTAGAAAGATATCTTGTGTTTATGGATCAGAAGAAATGACATTATTAAAATATTCATTTCACCCAAAACCATCTACAGAGTTAGTATAATACCTATAAAACTTCCAAGGGCATTTTACATAGATAGAAAAAAAAAGTCCTAAATTTGTATGGAACCATAAAAAAATCACAAACAGTCAAAGCAATATTGAGAAAAAAGAACAAAGCTTGGAGGTTGGGTATCATACTTCCTAATTTCAAACTATATCACAAAGAATAGTAATCAAAACAGTATGATACTGGAATAGAAACAGGCACATTGAATATGGAACAGACTAAAGAGCCCAGAAATAAATTTGGTCTGTTGGAAAAGGCCCTGCCATTGTTCATGTAATGAGAATGATTTGTACAACAGTGATGTAATCTGGCGACCAAGGAGAGTAGACTGGAACGCACATGCGTTAACAATAATGGCTTTACTGTACTAGTCTCAATAGTAGATACTTTACTGTACTATACTCAATAGTAGATACTATTGCGTGAGCATGTGTACTGTGCAGCATCAAATTTTGTGTTAAGCTTGGACATTCCTCCAGAGAAACTGTTTGGACTTCTCAGAAGGCTTTCAGGGATGATGCAGTAAGTGCAGAGATGCAATATGATGAAAACAGCCACAGCTATGGGCAGCTGATGATTGGCAGTTTCATCATGACAACATGCCTGCTCATGCATTATGTCTCTTCTTGTGCAAGAGTGTTTTGGTGAAACAGTAAATCGATCAGGTGACTCAGCCTTCCTATAGCCAGATTTGGCACTCTGTGACATCTGGCTTTTCCCAAAGCTAAAATCATCTTTGAAAAAGAAGAGATTTCAGACCATTGATGAGAATCAGAAAAATGTGATGGGGCTGCTGATGGCAATTACAACAAAGGATTTCACCGAGTGTTTTGAACAGTGGAAGAGATGCTGGGAAAACTGTGAGGTTCCAGTATACCTACTTTGTAGGGGACTGAGCCATAATTGTCTTATATACAATGTTTCTTGCATCTTATATTTTCTTCAATAAATGCATCTTTTTCATATTACGGGGCAGGATACTTTCTGGACAGACCTTGTCATACATATATGGTCAGCAAATCTTTGACAAGGTGCCAAGAACACACAATGGGGAGACTCTCATCAATAAGTGGTGTTGGGAAAACTGGATATCCATATGCAAAAGAATGAAATTGGACTGTAATCTTACACCATACACTAAAATTAACTCCAAATGCATTAGAACTTAAATGTAGGCCTGAAACTATAAAACTAGGAGAAAACATAGGGAAAAAGCTCACTGACATTGGTCTTGACAGTAATTTTTTTGGTATAACACCAAAGCAAAAGTAATGGAAGCAAGAAAAATACATGGGACTGCATTAAACTAAAAATGTTTTGCACAGCAAAGGAAAGAATCAACACAATGAAAAGCCTGCCTATCGAATGGGAGAAAATATTTGCAAACTGTATGTCTGGAAAGGGTTAATGGTCAAAACATGTAAAGAACTAATATAACTGAAGAGCAAAACCCAACCAATCTAATTAATAATAGGTTAAATACCTAAATAGATTTTTATTTTTTCAAAGAAGACATAAAAATAGCCAATAGATACATGAAAATGTGGTAAACATCACTAATCAGGGAGATGCAAATCAAAATCACAATGAGATATTTCCTCATACCTGTTAAAATGTCTATTATCAAAAATACAAAAGATAGTAAGTGTTAGTAAGGATTTGGAGAAAAGGGAACCCCTATGTACTATTGGCGGAAGTGTAAATTGACATGGCTTCTGTGGAAAACAGTATGGAGCTTCCTCAAAAAATAAAATATAGCTACCATAAGATCTAGCAATTCTATTGATGGATATAATATATCTGAAGGAAACAAGAACATCTCGAAGATATATATGTACCCCATGTTTATTGCAACATTATTCACAATAACCAAGATATGGAAACATCTTAAGTGTCTGTCAGCAGATGAATGGATAAAGAAAATGTAATAATGGAACATTATTTATCCATGAAAAGAAGGAAATCTTGCTATTGTGACAACATGAATGAGGCTTGAAGGCATTATGCTAAGTAAGGCAGACAGAGAATAACAAATACTGTACCATCTCACTTATATGTGGAATCAAAAAAGTTGAAGTCATAGAAACGGAATAAAATGGTGGTTTCTAGGGACTGGGGCTTGGGGTAAATGGGGAGATGTTGGTCAAAGGGTATAAACTTTTAGATTTAAGAATAAGTTCTGGAGATCTAATGTACAGCATAGAGACTACAGTTAATAATACTATATTATATACTTGAAATTTACTAAGAAAGTAAATCTTAAATGTTCTCATCACAAAAAAGTGGTAACTATGTAAGGTGATGGATGTGCTAATTAATTTTGTTGTGCTAAGCATTTCCCAATATATATCTTTATATCAAATCATCATGTTGTACACCTTAAATTTATATAATTTTATTTTTCAATTACACTTCAATAAATCTGAGGAAAATGTGAGTAAAAAGTTTAAAATCCTTCTTCCAAATAAATAAAATAAAATAAGGTAAAATTAAGGCTGGAGATATAGCTTCGGGAGTCTTCAGGACATGAGTGGTATCAGAAGTCCTGAGGCTAGATGAGATCAGGAGGGACTGAGGGTAAATAGGAAAAAAAATGAGAAGTATGAGAAATTTAAAGACTGAGACTTGAAGCCTTCAATGTTTAGATGCTGGATTGGTGAGAAAAAATGCCAAGGAGATGTAGAAATACTTCCAGTGATGTAAAAGGAAAATCAGGCCAGTGTGGTGTCCTGGAAGGGAAGTTAAGAATATACATCAAGGAGGTAGACTGGTGGCCTCTGTGAAATCATGGTGAAATGAGAACTGGGAACTGACCATTGTATTTAGCAGCATGAAGGTTGTTGGTCACCTTTCAATTTGATTGAAGTGGTGGAGGCAAAGGCCCAATTTGAATGGACCATAGAGAGAGCAGCAGGAGAGTCATTGAGGACAGAGTATAGATAAAGAGAGGAGTTCTGCTCTAAAAGAGAACAGGGTGGTTGCTGGAAATGGACTCAAAGAATTTTTAAGATGAGAGATGTTTACATTCCACTGAGCAAAAGAAAATTGACACAGGAAAAGGAAAGGAGAGAGACTAAAACAATGTTTTTAAGTAAAAGCAGGAGGTGATTAGGTCTCGTGTACCAGTGGAAGGATTGGATTTATTTAAGCGCATGAATAGTTCTTCCAAATTAACCAGAGAGAAGTCAAAATACACAGGCTCAGATGTTGCTGAGTGGATAGATGTAATGATAAGAGTTTATGGAAGTTCCTTTCTGATTGCTTCAGTGTTCTCAAGAAAATAGAACTGAGATCATCAGCTGGGAGTAAAGTATTGAAAACACTGAAAAATCCCCTTTTCATCAAACTATCTAAAAGTCAGCCCTCTTGACACTTATCATTAGCATACTATATTTTGCTTACTTATCATATGTATTGTCTTCCTCTCCATCAGAATGTGAACTACATAAGATTTTTATGTCTGATTCATTTTATGGTTATAACTGCAGAACCTAGAATACTACAGGTAAATAGATGCTTAGTAAATATTTGTTAAATCAATTAATGGAAGGATTCTGTGGTGATTATACTGGAGTGGATTGGGCTTTTTAATACAAATGCAAAGGAAGAATCTCTGTCATATAAGAGTGACTGAAAAGCTTAGGGACATGTCATCCTAATAATGGAGGAAAACCAGTACGCTGAATGGTTTGTAGAAAAAGGAAAGAAAAATATGTTGGTTTCTATGAGCATCCTCCTGACTCCAGCTCATTCAACAAATTGGTTATAATATTTTATGTGTTTCAAGAAAAGAAGCATCTTTACTTATCTGAATGCTTTCCAAAGCTTGGACAAAACAGTTTTAGACTGTTTGTGGGTTAGACAATTACAAATATCAGGTTTCCTTCTTTTCACAGTATGTAGCCAAGCTTCAGGTTCAGCAGCTGCCAGTGTGACAAATTATAGGACTGGTAGCCAACGGGAAATAAGTCTTAACAAAACATTAAAATCTATGGTTATATGGCTTACTTTCTGGACTCCATATGCTTCTCTGCCAAAGTCCAGCCCATGCTGCTGTAACTAACTTATACACAAACATATTGTGAACATAGCTATGCCAGTAATAGTTTCTAATTACTTAAACCTGTTTTAAAAAAGAAATGCATAAAGTGACAAGACATCCTACAGTCAGGGGATATATAAAATGGAGACAGAAATTCTTGTCATATGTGAGTGAGACCACACATATATCTTTAAAATTAGCCCTGGCTGGTGACACAGTGGATAAGGCGCCAGCCTGCGAACCCAAAGGTTGCTGGTTTGATTCCCCAGCCAGGGCACATAAGCAGGTTGCAAGCCAGGTCTCCAGCCAGGTCCCCAGCCAGGCCCTTAGCTAAAGGCAGGTGAAAGGCAACCATACGTTGATGTCTATCTCCCTCTCTGCCTCTCTCCCTACTCCTCTTTCTAAAAAATAATAAATAAAATCTTAAAAAAATATATCACCTTTTTGTTGGCAGTGTACTATTATGGACCAATAGAAAGAGGGCTAGGCAAGGGAATCTAAGACCTACATTTGAGTCTTGATCACTCAGGATGAGTTAGGAACAGAGAAACTAATCCTGTCTGATCTAATCCTTTCTTATCCTCTCTTCCCTCCCTACTTCCCTCCCTTCTTTCCTTCTTTCTTTCTTTCCTTCCTTTCTTCCTTTCCTCTCTCCTTTTTCCTCCTCTCTCTCTTTCTTCCAATGCTAGATAGTTTTAATGCAGAAAACTGCACAGTTGAAGTAAGGACTGAGAAGCTGATGAGAAAGTTAGTGTGGTGGGCAATTTAGAAATCAGCAAGAATAAGCAGCAATGACAACCCCTGAAGCTAATGTTTCTGGGAGGAGATGGATTGTCAGAGCCCCAAATTGAGGCCTTCTAATGGGAGCTAGTACTACCTACACCTGTTAGACCTGCAGAAAAAAGGAGCTGTTGTTGTTCTGGAAAGGTTAGCTTAAGCAAAGCAAAGCAAGGGAACGGGTATTATTCTGTCATCTTTTCTGTGGCCTTCCAGTCTCTATCCTGACTGGATTCTCCCATGCTGTGGCTGAATGTATCTATCTGGAAGCTGCAACAAAGCAACCTAGAAATGATAGTTCCCTCCAACAGAGGACAGGGCTGAGCGAAGGCAGAGAACATATCTGAGAGCCAAGAAAGAGCACAGAAACCCTGTTCAACTTTTTATTTGCTGTAAGTCCTTAAGTGATTTTTTTTCCTTGACATTCAGTTTTAGTTTTTTCATCTGCAATATGAGAAGAGGGAAACTTACTTACCTCAAAGAAGTTTTGTGATAAAAGAAATAATTCATATTCAGTGGCTGGTTCAGATTCATAGTGAGAGCTCAAGGAACATTTTCCCCCTTTCCCCATTTAGAAATATTCCTCAAAGCATTATTTTCTTACTTAGAAAGATGAGGACACGAATGATTCTGAAGATAAGTTGGACACCAAATCATATCTTTGGCCATGCTTTAATTTTAGTAATTTTCATCAGAAGTAGCACAGATCCCAAAACTGACTCAGAGGGGCTCACATTTATCAGAATTGTTTCTTTAAAACCCCTACTTATGAAACATGCTTACAAAAATGTGCATGAAGGCATACAATAAAACCTTATTATGTAGTTTGTCCTAATTTGAAATGCAGGTAAATTGGTCTTGGAAAGTTTTAAGTTCCTTCTGAAATATCTAATTAATTCAATTCATCAAGCTCTTTTGAGTCCCTGTAGTTGCTTCTGACCTAGAGCTGAGCTCAGGACAACAAAGTCAAAGCACCTTCCCTGCTTTCAAAGCATTCCTTGTCTGCTAGGGTTTCTCTTGATGAAAGGTGTGTGTATAATTATGATTCAGGGAGCAAACAATCTATTTAATTAAAAGCTTTAAGTAAGTAAATTATGTGACTGATTACGAATAAATTTTAGCTCTTCATAAAGCAGAAATTTGAACTCCTATTTTGCTTATAGTGTTATTTAATTGCAATAGAATGAACAAGAATTTATTAGCAGTAAATTCTGGGATCAAAATATAACTTTGTTACACTCCCCCTCCTGGTTCCACATTTGTTTTTTTCTTTTTTGAGATTTTGTTTATTATTTTTAGAGAGAAGAGAAGCGAGAGAGGCAGAGAGGGATAGAGAGACATCAATGTATGGTTGCCTTTCACCTGCCTCCAGCTACGGATCTGGCTGGAGACCTGGCTTGCAACCTGGTTATGTGCCCTGGTTAGGAATCAAACCAGTGACCTTTGGGTTCACAGGCTGGTGCCTTAGCCATTGTGCCACCAGCCAGGACTGGTTCCATGTTCTTAAGAAATATTGATGATTCACACTATTTTCTTCTCTGGTAATTGCTCTATATTTTAGTGACCAATTTTAGTTATCTGGACAATTGAGAGTAATTAAAATGATTTAAAGATATTTTCTATGTTTTTAGGTTTATTAATACTCAGGCATATCCTTTCCAGACTTGACTTTAATTAAAAGGGTTTTGTTTTATGTTTTTAACATACATAAGAAAGCAAAACTGGCCACCAAAAGCTTACTCGACCTAATAAGCAAATTTAGCAAAATAGCTGGGTATAAAGTCAATATCCAGAAATCAAAAGCATTTTTGTATACCAATAATGAAACAACAGAAAAAGAAGTGAAAAAACAAATCCCATTCACCATAGCAACAAGAAAAATAAAGTACCTAGGAATCAACTTAACTAAGGAGGTAAAAGACCTGTACTCAGAAAACTACAGAACAATGAAGAAAGAAATCAAGGAAGACACAAATAAATGGAAGCATATACCATGTTCGTGGATGGGAAGAATTAACATCATTAAAATGTCATACTACCCAAAGCAATCTACATATTCAATGCAATCCCAATTAAAATACCAATGACAGACTTCACAGAAATAGAAAAAATACTTCAAAAATTTACATGGAGCCAAAAACGCCCACGAATAGCCACCACAATCTTGAGAAAGAAGAACAAGGTAGGAGGAATCACAATACTGGACTTCAAACAATACTACAAGGCTACTGTCATCAAAACAGCATGGTACTGGCATAAGAATAGACATATAGATCAATGGAACAGAATAGAGAGCCCAGAAATGAACCTAGGACTCTATGGTCAACTCATATTTGACAAAGGGGGAAGGAACATCCAATGGAGTAAAAACAGTCTCTTCAACAAATGGTGTTGGGAGAACTGGACAGCAACATGCAAAAAGATAAAACTAGACCACCAACTAACACCATACACCAAAATAAACTCAAGATGGATAAAGGATTTAAACATAAGCAGTGTCACCATAAAGGTCCTGGAGAAGAATATAGGCAGTAAACTTTCAGATATCCTATGCAAAAATATGTTTACTGGTACTTCACCAAGGGCAAAGGAAATCAAAGAACGAATCAACAAATGGGACTATATCAAATGGAAAAGTTTCTGTTCAGCTAAAGAAAATATCAGCAAAATTCAAAGGGAACCAACTGTATGGGAAAACATAATTGCCAATGATACCTCAGACAAGGGTCTGATCTCCAAAATATATAAAGAACTAATGCGACTCAACACCAGGGAGACAGACAGCCCAATTGAAAAATGGGCAAAGGACCTGAACAGACAACTCACTGAG
>PVIW01014465.1:0-23271 GCA_004026585.1 Noctilio leporinus
TTGTCCCGTAATGGGTGAGATCATATGATATTTGTCCTTCACTGACTGGCTTATTTCACTAAGCATGATACTCTCCAGTTCCATCCATGTTGTTGCAAAGGGTACAAGTTCCTTCTTTCTTTCTGCTATATAGAATTCCATTGTGTAAATGTACCAAAGTTTTTTGATCCAATCATCCACTGATGGGCACTTAGGCTGTAGGAAACATTTTCTAGTCCCTAAAATTGTACATAGAAAAATTTAATAAATTGGCATTTTTGTTTTTGGAATGGCATCTTGGGTATTTGTACAGTGGTAGAGTCGGTACCTAAAATCTGAGAACCAGACCTTGGTCTGTGGTGGGCATACTAAAGTACTGCCACCTGTGAGTCCTTTGGGAGAGATTTGCCAACCCCCTTCATTCCCATCTGTCTTTTGAGTTTTGGCTTAACCTGACTATGGAAGATCTCAAACCTGAAATTGACCAAAAAATAAAACAAACAAACAAACAAAAAACAGCCAAGCAAATGACAATTGCAGAGTAATTTGTAGGAGGTAGCTAAGAAAAGGATAGAGTGATCTCATCTATAGCCATAGCTTCAAATACCATCTCATGTTGATAAGTTTAAGGCTTCAGGTTTCTGCTTTATTGTTAACATACGTTGTTCAGGTGCCTTCCATCATATACTGTATAGATTTGGCATTATCTGGATTTCCCCTTCCCCTTCAATATTTAACTCAAAGCCCTCTTGATCAATTTAGTATACTTCTAGGGAAATCTGTTTTCTCCTAGTCTGTTAGGGATGAACTCTATCCCTAGTTAAGATACTAGTTTTCATTATCCAAGGATGTGATTCAGGAAACCAAATTTATTGCAGCTAAGCATTTGCGTACCATATCAGTCTTCTTCCTCCCCATTGGCCACCTTCTATTGAAAACTCTGCTGAGAATGCTGTTTGTACTCTTTTGTAAAAATGCATAATCTTTGTTGTTTGTACTCTTAACTATTCCATCTTCTGATTCAGCACTTCAGAGTCCCTTAATGTACATCCTTAGTTTCTTCTGCAAGAAAATAGAAAACTTCCCCCACAAATCAGTAAAGGTAAATAGTGACTGTCAAGCTTGAGGAGACTAGGCAATATATCACTTACCAACAAGATACTACAGGAAGCCCTGTCTGATGTGGCTCAGTGGATTGAGCACCTGCCTGTGAACTGGAAGGTTGTCAATTTGATTGCCAGTCAGGGCACATGCTTGAGTTGTGGGCCAGATCCCCAGTTGTGGACATGTGAGAGGCAACCGATAATGCATCTCTTACACATTCATGTTTTTGTGCAGCAGACAGTGTGACAGACCTAGCATAGGGTCTAGCAGCCTAACAGCTTTTCTTTTTGGACCTAGTATCCTTACATTTGTAAAGCTTCATTACTTTATTTTGTACTATATTCTTATATTTAAAGTAATATTAATGTACACAAGTAATGTGTGAGTACAGCTTTACCTTAAAAGTCTAGACAAACAAGAATAGAAAGAAAAAGAAAGTCCTCTTTATCCCTAACCCACTCTCCAAAAATAGACACATAAATTTTAGAGTGGTACCGCCATTATGTGAGTTCTTAGGGCTTATCACCCCTCAACACATTGATGTGTTCACCAGCCAGGAAGCTAACACTGAAGTTCAGTGTTCAGAGCTCTTATTAGGGTTTACTATGTAATCATGATTGAATCATTAGCCAAGTAAGTGAGCTTAATCTCCAGCTTCCCTCCCCTCCTTAGATGCCAGAAAGTTAGGCTGATATCATATAGCTTAAAGCCCCAAACTTCTAATAACCTGGCCAGGCACCATCCTAAAGCAATCTACATCTCCACCATGAGTCCACCTCTTGGCATAAAATCAGCTGTGATCCAAGGAGCTCATGAAAAACCAAGACAGCTTTCCAGGAACCAGGGACAAAAGCCAGGCATATTCTTTCTCTACCAGTCAACAATAAACAAGAAAAACGAAGACATTAGTTTCTACCAAAACTTGTGCATGAATGCTTATTGCAGCATTATTTATAATAGCTGAAAAGTGGAAATAAACTAAATGTCCATCAACTAGTAAATGGATAAATAAAATATGGTATATTCCTATGTTCAGGGGTTCCCAACATCACACCCTGCCCCTTTATTCAATAATTCATCAGCAGGGTTCACAGGACTTGGCATGCAGTTATGGTTAAAATTTATGACAACAAAAGGATACAAAGCAAAAAAAATGCATGGGACAAAATCTAGAAGAAATCAGGCACAACCTTCCAAGTGTCTTCTTCCAGTGGAGCCACATAGAATGAGCTAAATTCTCCAGCAACCAATTGTGACAAAACGTGTGAAATGTTGTCTACCAGGGAGTTCATTAGAGACTCAGAGCCTAAGGTTTGTATTGGGAGCTGGTCATGTAGGCAACCTCTGCCAAGGATGGTACCAAGATTCCTGACTCCCAGAAGGAACAAAGGCAATCAGTGTAAACCACATTATTTGTACAGTTAAGGCTGAGTAAACAATTCTTATCAGTTTGGGAATGGTGAAAATCTCCAAATTCAAGTTCCAGATGCCAGGCAAGGGCTAACCTTGCAAACAGAACTTCCTTGGGCTTAACTCTTATTATTATTTTTTAAAATATTTTATTCATTATCTTAAGAGAGAAGGGCAGGGAGGGAAGAAGAACAGGAGAGAAACATCAATGTATGGTTGCCTTTCACTTGCCTCCAGCTACAGGCCTGGCTGGAGACCTGGCTTGCAATCTGGTTATGTGCCTTGGCTGGGGAATCGAACCAGCCACCTTTGGGTTAGCAGGCTGGTGCCTTATCCATTGAGCCACCAACCAGGGCCCTTGGGCTTAACTCTTTTCTACACACCATACAATGGAATATTATTTAGCAATAAAAAGGAATAAAGTATTGATAAATGCTACCTCACAGATGAACCTGGAAAACATTATGCTGTGTGGAAGAAGCCAGCAACAGAAGGCCATATATTATATGAATCTGTGCATATGAAAGACCCAGAATAAACACATCTATAAAGATAGAAAAGAAGTCATGGTTGACTAGAACAGGGAGGTTGGAGGGAAATGAAGTTATTGCTAATGGGCATAGGGTTTCTTTTTCTTTTTTTTTTTTTCGGAACACGATGGATTGCTTTTATTTCAGTATGCACCCACATCTCAGCATTTAGTGGTCCTGAACAGAAAAGTGGAATATCGTAGCAATTAGCCAGGAACTCTAGCCCCCCAATTTTGGGGTTTCTGCCGTGCACACCTAAGTAGTTCTTAATCCCTGCTGAGGATGGCGAGAAACTGCAGCACCAAAACCAAAGTATGCACCGAATTCAAGGTTCTTTTTGTTCCAGTTGTCAGATTCCAAACTAGACCCAAATGGATTGCAAAGATGACCAAATGAGAGTCCTGTTTAACAGTTTAATTTTCAAAAGCAAAAGCAATTCTAGGAACAGGAAAAAATTCATTCAGAGGGATCATGTGTCTTCTGTGGCCTTCCTAAGCTAAAAAAAAAAAACAATGCATCAGCTAATGACAGCAAAGGGGCAGGGCTGAGGACCCAATATTCATCTCCTAGGCTGGTGGAGAGTAAATCAATATGGTTCCAAAACTAAACAAGGGAGATCAGAGACTCTTTCCAACCTTACCTAATGGCTTCTGGCCAGAGCAAGGGAGTGTCATGGAAAGTGTTGGATGGTAGCTGATGAAGACTTGAGGACTTGAGGACTTGAGGACTTGGGACTTGAGGAGGAGTAAGGAGAAAGCAGCACCCCTCGATATAAAGGTAGGAGAGGTGAGATATGGGGAAAGCCCTGAATTCCTCACCAAAGGCCAATTTCAGAGGGGAGCAGAGGGGGTACAACCTATGCTTCCGCCAAGGGTGGTGATGGAGTGGGGAAAGGACGATGGCTTGGAAGGGGACATCATTTAAGACTTAAAAAAGAGCCCTGGCTGGTAGCACAGTGGTTAAGGCGCTGGCCTGCAAACCCAAAGGTCGCAGGTTCGATTTCCCCAGCCAGGGCACATAACCAGGTTGCAAATCAGGTCTCCAGTCAGGTCTGTGCCTGGAGGCAGGTGAAACGCAACCATATATTGATGTCTCTTTCCCTCTCTGCCTCTCCTCCTTCCCTCTTTCTAAGGATAATGAAATAAGGAAAAATCTTAAAAAAAAAAAAAAAAAAGAAAAGAAAGAAAAGAAACTAGGAGTGCAAACGGAGCACACCAACCCCCAGCAGTAGTCCCAAAGGCTGTGACCTGAAGCCTTCACATCTACTCTAGCAAGCCACCCCCGGCTGGAGGGTTGTTGCAGGGAAGGGGGCTGGGGAGGGGAAGGGGAGAAGGCAGAGACCCCAGGCCATGTAATCAGCAGCAAGGTGATTGTGTGATGTCTTTTCACAGTTGAGTTAGATGTGCCCCACTGGTTATGATGGGAATCAATTTAAATATACTTTTTTGATACCAGAAGTTCAACTATGTGGACAGTGGTTACACTTGACAGGATGATTTGTTATAGCACAACTTATATATTTCAAATGAACAAAATTAGTATCATTTACAATATCTTAAGATAAATTGCCTTTGAATGGGAGCTTCCTTTCCAGTACTTTGAGGTCTACAAGACTAGCTAGAAAATTTACTACTGTGGAAAATGAAGACTGCTTAAATTGAATTGGGGCAGGGGTGGGCCTGTGGTTTTCCTTTTGATTAATTGCTGTAACACTGTCCTTCAGGTGGCTGAGGGAGTTTCATATTTTCTTCAGACATCATTAGGCACTGAAGCTCCTGCAGGACAACTTTGATACTATATGAATTCTGTGATTTTGCTAGAACTGATATGGCTCTTGGGTCCACCACTCCATTTGAACTATTAACTCCATTCATATTAATTACAAAGGGGGGTGTTTCTGGGTATTTAGGTACACATTCTATTTTAAGGCTGTATATTCGGTTTTCAGGAATTGTTCTTGGAGGTCCAATTAACATCTTGTAAGTGTCATGTCTTCATCATCTTCTAGACCCTAGCTAACTGTGCCATCTCCTACTCCTTTCTGGCTTTCTTCCAGTTCTTCCAACAGTCGAAAATTGCGAGGGACTTTTACTCCCGAGCCCGTGGTGGCTGCCATCTTGCGTTGCTGTCCCTCGAAGGCCAGCCCCTTCCTCTTTTTGAGGTGACAAAAATATTCTAAGCCCTGACTGGTGTGGTTCAGTGGATTGAGGGCTGGCCTGTGAACCAAAAGGTCACTGATTTGATTCCCAATCAAGGCACATGCCTGGGTAGTGGACCAGATCCTTCACACATTGATATTTCTCTCCCTTTCTTTTTCCCTCCCTTCCCCTCTCGCTAAAAACAAATAAATAAAATCTTTAAAAATAAAAATAGGCCCTGGCTGGTGACTCAGTGGATAGGCTCCAGGCTGTGAACCCAAAGGTCGCTGGTTTGATTCCCAATTAGATCACATAACCAGGTTGTGAGCCAGGTCTCCAGCCAGGTCTGTAGCAGGAGGCAGGTGAAAGGGAACCATGTACTGATGTTTCTTGCCCTCTCTTTCTCCCTCCCTTCCTTCCTTCCTCTCTAAAAATTAGTAAATAAAATCTTAAAAAATATATAAATATGTTTACATGGCTTTTGTGAAAATACTAAAAACAATTGAGTTATACACTTTATTTTACTTTTTTTTAGAGAGAAACATCCATTTGTTGTTCCACTTATTTATGCATTCATTGGTTGCTTCTTATACGTGCCCTGACCAGGGATTCAACTCGGGATGCTCTAACCAACTGAACTATGCAGCCAGGATGAGTTGTACACTTTAATGAGTGAATGGTATGGTGTTTAATTATATCTCAACAAAGTTGTTGTATAAAACATTGAATAGAAGCATGAAGTATATGACTGTGTAACCACTAAACTATACATCTGAAACAAATACAAAATAAAATTGAAAGAAAAACATGAATAAAAGCACATACTAATTTTAGAATGTTTACAAGTGCCTTTGTTTTGCTTTTAGGAATAAAAATTCCAAAATATTTATGAGAAAAAATAATAAAATTCCAAAGGAGAATGTAGTTCACTGAGGTATTAGTCTTCCTGGCTGAGATTATAGTAACCTTTAGTTTATTATATAATTTTTATTGATAAAGTTCACATTTCCAATTACTGAATCATCTGTTTATTTTAAGGAGTTTGTGGCACTACTTGCTGATTGACAAGACTTATATCTATGTTAGAAATAAGAAATGCACATAAATATTTGTGTTAATGGTTTTAATGCATGCCTCCATCCCTTTTTTCTTTATCATAGACTACTATCTGAGATCAAAGGTCCTCTTTTAGAATAAAACATTGTACATTTAAGTCCCCAGGGACTTGAGTGATATTAAGCGCGGCACTCTTTTAAACTCAAAATAAAAGTGAAAATTTGTAAATGTAAAATAATCTGTTGACATTCCAGCCCAGAATTCTCAAGGCTATTCACTTCATGAAGAAAGACCTAGTAACAGCTGATAAGAACACCCAGAAAGACAGCTGGTTAAGTTACCCTGCACATCAACTTCTGGACATTCTTTTCTTCTCTTTCATCTCGGAAGTACTATATTGTTCACTTGCTCTGTGCTGCATCCAAGGCAGTTTTCCTGATTCATTTCCCTGTGAAAATTAAATTTCCCACCTTTTGTTTTTCCTAACATTCCCTCCCTTCCACAACTCAGGTTCCTCTTTGTGACTCCAGATGCCCACAGCCCATCTTTGCTCCAGTCCAAAAATCATCCTTATTGTCTGACTCTCATTTCCTTATTACATGTGTTCCCTACTGTTGGCTTAACAAAACAAATTCAGACAAAATAGCTTACATTAAATGTGTTTAACTGATAGTCTTTAACATTCTAATTTACAATAAATAAAAGGGGTACACATTATAGGAAGTTGATAAAGTACAGATTTTTTTCTTATTTTCTGTAGCTTGAGTATTTGCTATTTGGTTAAAAGAAAGAAGAAAGTTCTTACTGTAGCTCAATGACTATTTGAAGAATACACAAACTTTATTATTTTTCAATTACCTTCTTCTTCTTTATTTTTTTTGTAAGGTGAAGGAGAAAATTCTTTGTGTTACCTAATGGCCAATCTAGGAAACCCAATTATATATATATTTAATTTTATTGTTGTAAAATATCTTTTTTTAAGATTTTATTTTATTAAAAAAATGTTATGTAACCCTGGCTGGTGGCACAGTGGATAAGGTGCCCGCCTGTGAACCAAAGGTTGCTGGTTCAATTCCCAGCCAGGGCACATGGCCAGGTTGCCGGCCAGGTCTCCTGCCAGGTCCATAGCTGGAAGCAGGTGAAAGGCAACCATACATTGATATCTCTCTCCCTTTCTGCCTCTCTCTACCTTCCCCCTCCCTGAAAGTGATAAATAAAATCTTTAAAAAAAAATTTTTAATGTTATTTTCAAAGAGGAGAAATGGGGAGAAAGAGAGGGAGAGGAACATCAGTATGAGAAACATAGATCAGTTGCCTCTCACACTGCCCCACCCAGGAACCTGGCCTGCAACCCAGGCATGTGCCTGAACTGGGAATTGAACCCACAGCCTTTCACTTTTCAGGACAATACCCAACCCACTGAACCATACTGATGAGGGTTTCCTCCTCCTCCCCCTCCCCTTCCCCTCCTTCTTTTAATTTATTGATTTTAGAGAGACGGTGATTTGTTTTCCATTTATTTACGCATTCATTGGTTGCTTATTGAATATGCCCTAACCTTAGATCAAACTTGTAACCTTGACATATTGGGATGATGCTCTAAAAATTAAGCTACCTGGCCAGGGTTGATGGTGCCCTTTTGAAGCACAAGAGTCTTTAATTTTAATGAAATCCATTTCATCTTTTTTTTTTTTTTTTTGTATCTGTGCTTTTGGAAAGTGTTGTGTAATCCTGGGTCACAAATATTTACTTCTAAAGTTATTTTTTTTTTAAGATTTTATTTATTATTTTTAGAGAGAGGGGAAGGGGAGAGGCAGAGAAGGGGAGACACATCAATATATGGTTGCCTTTCACCTGCCTCCAGCTAAGGACCTGGCTGGAGACCTGGCTTGCAAACTGGTTACGTGCCCTGGCTAGGAATTAGACCAGCGACCTTTGGGTTCGCAGGCTGGTGCCTATTCACTGTGCCACCAGCCAGGGCCTACTCCTATACTTTTATGTTTTTTTTCTAAGGATATTATAGCTTGAGTTACTGCATTTAGAATTTTCATTCATTTATAGATAATTTTTGTGTATGTTATGAGGTAGGTGTCCATTCACCTTTATTTTTTATTTATTTATTTTTAAAAAGATTTTATTTAATTATTTTTAGAAAGAGGGGAAGAGAGAGAGGCAGAGAGGGAGAAAGACATCCATGTATGGTTGCTTTTCACCTGCCTCCAGCCACAGACCTGACTGGAGACCTGGCTTGCAACCTGGTTATGTGCCCTGGCTGGGGAATCGAACCTGCGACCTTTGGGTTCGCAGGCCGGCACCTTATCCACTGTGCTACCAGCCAGGGCCTATTTTTTAAATATATTTTATTGATTATGCTGTTAGAGTTGTTCCAGTTTTTTCCCTTTGACCCCCACCCACTCACCCAGCACCCCCCATCCTTCCAGCAGTTACTCCCACCCTTAGTTCATATCCATGGGTCTACATGTAAGTTCTTGGCTTTCCCCTTTCCTATACTATTCCTTTTGTTGTTGTTGTTGTTGTTTTTAGAGTTTTTATTCATTATTTCTAGAAAGAAGGGCAGGGTGGGAGGAGGAAGAGGAGAGAAACATTGATGTATGGTTGCCTTTCACCTGCCTCTAGCTATGGACCTGTCTGGAGACCTGGCTTGCAACCTGGTTATGTGCCCTGACTGGGAAATCAAACCAGTGACATTTGGGTTCTCAGGCTGGAGCCTTAATCCACTGTACCACCAGCCAGGGCTCCTATACTATTCTTAACATCCCCCTGTCTATTTTGTTCCCACCATTTATACTCCTTGATTCCTGCACCATTTCCCCATTTCTCCCCATTCTCCCTCCCCGCTGATAACCCTCCAAATAATCCTCAAATCTGTGGTTCTGTTTCTGTCCTGGTTGTTTCCTTAGCTTGTTTTTGTTATTTTTTAAAATATTTTATTTATTTACTTTTTTGAGAGAGGGGAAGAGGGGAATGGATAAAGAGAGGCAGAGAGACATCAATGTGTGGTTGCCTCTCCCATACCCCCAACTGGGCACCTGGCCCACAACCCAGGCATGTGCTTTGGGAAGGGAACCAGCGACCTTTTGGTTCAGAGCCCAGCACTCAATCCACTCAGCCACACCAGCCAGGGCTGTTGTCATTTTAATGTTCATAGTTTTGATCTTTTTCTTAAATAAGTCTTTAACGTTGCATATAAGAATGGCTCGGGTGGGGGGACAGAGGGGAGCAAAAAGGGGATGGATGTAATACAACAACAATAAAATTTAAAAAAAAAAAAAAAAAGAATGGCTTGGTGATAATAAAATCCTTTACCCTGTCTGGGAAACACTTTGCCCTTTCATTCTAAATAATAGCTTTGTTGAACAGAGTAATCTTGGTTGTAGGTCCTTGCTTTGCCTCATTTTGAACACTTCTTGCCAATCTCTTGTAGCCTGCAAAATTTCTTTTGAGAAAAGAGCTGATAGTCTTATGGAACTCCTTTGTAGATAACTCTCTGCTTTTCTCTTGCTGCTTTTAAGATTCTCTCTTTATCTCTAACTTTTGGCATTTTCATTATGATGTGTCTTGGTGTGGTCCTCTTTGGGTCCAACATATTTGGGACTCTTTGTGCTTCCTGGACTTGTATGTTTATTTCCTTCTCCAAATTTGGGAAGTTTTCCTTCATTATTTTTTCAAATAAGTTTTCAATTTCTTATTCTTCCTCTTCTCCTTCTGGCACCCCGCTGATTAGGGTGTTGGTGCATTTAATGTTGTCCCAGAGGTTCCTAATCCTCTCTTTTATTTATTTATTTATTTCAATTTTGTTTCTTCTTTCTGTTTCAGGTGAATGTTTATGTCATTCTTAGGTTCCAAACCATTGATTTGAATCCAGGCTCCCTTCCCTGAATTGGTCTTTATTTCATTTAGTATAACCTTCATTTTTTTCCTTTTTTTTTTTTTTTTTTTTGCCATACTCAAGGAATTCTCTGAGCATCCTGATAATCAATGTTTTGAATTCTGCATTGATAGGTTGGCTATCTCTGTTTTGTTTAGTTTTTAAAATTTTTTCCTATTGTTTTGTTCTGCTCTGATTTGGACCATATTTCTTTGCCTCCTCATTTTGGCAGCCTCCCTGTGTTTGTTTCTGTGTACTGGATAGAGCATGTTGCACTTTGTGTCTTGATAATATGGCCTAATGTAGTCAGTGTCCTGTAGGGTCCAGTGGCACACCCTTCCATATCACCCAAGCTGGGTACTTGGGCTGAATACACCCTTCTCTTGTGGTTGGGACTTGGTTGCTGTTGACAGATCAATGGGAGGGATTTACCCAGGCCAGTCAGCTGCAAGGACTGGCTGAGACCACTGACCACCCACCTCCAACCTCCATGGAGGATCAGCTATGTGGGGGTAGGGTGGTGGTGCTCTGTAGCTGTCCATTGGGTGTGCTGGCCCTAGAGCTTCTGGGATGGTGCAGGCCAAGGCCAGCCCCCACCTGTGTTTTGTCTGGGGCACCCTACCTGAGCTATGAAGTAATCTGAGATGCTGCTATTTATATTGGGCTTGGAGACTCCCAGGTGAAACCAATCTATGAATCTAAGCTGTGTGCTGGTAGTGCCTGTCTCAAGCTCACTGAGGCCAGCTGTTGCTTGTCTGATAGGATTTAGGAAGCTACAGGGCCTAAGCCAAGACCAGCTATTCATATGGAAAAGAAGCTTGGGTGGTTCCATAAATTGGATGGGGTGGAGTTTCTGGGGATCTCTTAGTCAGGTCAAACTGAGTTAGCCAGGTTGATGGAGTCTCAGGTATGGCATCAGCTTGCTGGTTCTATTGGGGGAGGGTTTAAGAAATGGACAATGGCCTCTCCTGGCCCTGATGGAAAACACTTCAGTTTCTCCTTTTATGCCACTGGTGCCTTTCAGGCTACTGCCCTGGTGCTGGAGCTCAGAGGGAGTGTGTCTGAGTTGGTGAGTGTATGTGTGGGTTCTTTAACACACAAATTGCTTGTGGCTCCAGCAATTTTTCACCAACTCAATTCCCACTGGTTTTTGTAGCCAGAAATTGTTGAGACTTATGTTCCTGGCACTGGAACCCTGGGATGAAGGACCTGTTGTGGAGCTGGGACTCCTTGGCTCCTGAGATATCCCTCCTGAATTTTTGTTCATCACATATGGGTGAGAGACCAGACCATTTCGTGTGCACCTCTCCTACCCATCTTGATAGATGTGGGTTCTTTAATTCCATTGGTGTCAGACTGCCATTTAACTGAATTTCTGATATTTTAGTTGTAATTTTGATGTGGTGGTACAAAAAGGCAAGTTAGGTCTACTTACACTGCCATCTTGACCAGATTCCCCCCAACTTTTTTTTTTTTCCTATATGGATATCAAATTGTCCCAACACTGTTGGAAATACTGTTATTTCATTGAATTGGAAACTTGTCAAAACTCAATTGATCATAGTTGTAATGATTTATTTATGGACCTTCAATTCTATTCCATTGACCTATCTTTATGCCAGTACAATGTTGTCTTTTTCTTTTTTTTTTTTAGATTTTATTTATTATTTTTAGATAGAGAGGGTAAAGGAGAGAGAAACATCAATGTATGGTTGTCTTTCACCTGTCTCCAGCTACAGACCTGGCTGGAGACCTGGCTGGAGACCTGGTTTGCAACCTGGTTATGTGCCCTGGCTGGGAATTGAACCAGCAACCTTTGGGTTCACAGGCCGGCACCTATCCACTGAGCCACCAGCCAGGGTTTTTTTTGTTTTGTTTTGTTTTAAGATTTTATTTATTTTTAGAGAAAGGGGAAGAGAGGGAGATAGAGAAGGAGGAAAACATCAATGTGTGGTTGCCTCTAATGCGCCTCCAACTGGGGACCTAGACCGAAACCCAGGCATGTACCCTGACTGAGAATCAAACCGTCAACCCTGAGTTCACAGGCTGGCACTCAGTCCACTGAGCCACACCAGCCAAAGCCCAATGTTGTCTTGATTATTGTAGCTTTGTAGAAAATCTTGAAATTAGAAAACATTAGTTCTCCAACTTTGTTCTTTTTTCTCCCAAATTTGGCTATTCTGGGTCCCTTATATTTCCATAAGAATTTAAATATCAATATAAATAAATAAATATATATATTTCAATTTACATTCAATATTTTGTATTATCAGACATACAGCATACTAGTTAGAAAATTATGTACTTTACAGAGTGGTCCCCCAGATGTTTCAAGTACCCACCTGGCCCCATACATAGTTATTAGTACATTACTACTATATTGTCTATGCTGTAATTTAAGTATTTACATAATAATTTTAAGGTCAGCTTATAAGTATCAGCAAAGTGTCCAGCTGAGGGTTTGATTGTGTTTGCATTAAATCTGCTGATCAAGCTAGGGAGTATTGCCATTTTAACAATATTAGGCCCAACTCATGAACATGAATGAGCTATATTTCCAATTATTTAGGTATTCCTTCATTTCTTTCAACATTTTTTAAGAAATATGGAACACTTCACGAATTTGCGTGTCATCTTTGCACAGAGGCCATGCTAATCTTCTGTATCAACCCAATTTTAGTGTATGTGCTGCCGAAGTGAGCACTCTTTCAACAATATTTTATAGTTGAAATCTTTAAAGATTTAAAAAAGATTATTTATTTATTTATTTTTAGAGAGAGGGAGAAAGACATCAATGTATGGTGCCTTTCACCTTCCTCCAGCTATGGACATGGCTGGAGACCTGGCTTCCAACCTGGTCATGTGTCCTGGATAGGAATTGAACCAGCAACCTTTGGGTTTGCAGGCTGGTGCCTGTCCACTGAGCCACCAGCCAGGACTCTTCCTCTTCTTATAAGGACTTTTAGTCCTATTAGATTAAGGTCCTATCCTATGATTTGACTTAACCTTAATTTCCTCCTTAAATGCTCTAGTTCCAAATTAATCACATTTGGGGTTAGGTCTTTAACATATGAATTGGGGAGGGCACAATTTAGTCCATAATACATTCTATTCCTAGTTTGTTGAATGTTTTGATTCTTTTAAGTCATGAAAGGGTGTTGGATTTTGTCAAGTAGTTTTGTTTTTTTAGAAAGAAGGGAAGAGATGGAGAAAGAGGGAGAGAAATGTTGAATGAGAAACAATTGGTTGCTTCTCATTTGCAGTTCGTCCAAGGAGTGAATCTGCAGCCTATGCATGTGCTTTGACCAGGAATTGAACCGGTGACTTTTTGCTTTGTGGGATGATGCCCAACCAACTGAACCACCAACTGAACCACACTGGTCAGGGCTGCCAAGTATATTTTCTGCATCTATTAATGTCATTGTTCTTTAGCATATCAATATGGTATGTTACATTGGGATTGATTTTTAGATAATTAGAATCAACCTTGCATTCCTGAGATGAATCCCAGTTAAGTCATAGTATATAATCCTTTTTATTGATATATGTTGCTGGATTCCATTTCCTAAGTTTGTTTTTTAAGTGTTTATGTCTATATATTAATAAGAAATATTAGTCTGTATTTTTCTTATATATCTTTTTTGGGTTTTGATATCACAGTAATACTGCCCTCATAGAGTGAGTTGAGATGTGTTCCCTCTTTTGTTTTTAGAAGAATTTGTGAAAAATTGGTGTTAATTCTCTAACCTGTGTGTGTGTGTGTGAAATTCACTAGTGAAGCATTTGGTCCTGGGTTTTTCTTTACAGAGGCTTTTGTAAAATTAATTCAATCTCTTTATTCAGTTTTATTCAGTTTTTCTATTTCTTGTTGAGATAGTTTCAGTACTTTTTATCTTTCTAGGTCTTTGCCTTTTTCATCTAGGTTATCTAATTTGTTATTATATTCTCTTAGAGGGAAGTTAGTGTCACAAATCTCACTGTTCTGAGATAGGTACTTTAAAGAAAAAAGAAAAAGAGAGAAAGAAAGAAAAGCTCCTTGGATTGTTTCAAGACTTTACTTCTAGAGTTCTGAATAATTGATTTGGAGAAAATTTGCCACTGTGCTAACTGCTGTTACAGAGAAGTAAAGTTTTGGATGTGCTTCTGATTAAAATTTCTGTTATACTATATATTCATGCCATGTTCTTGTTTTGCTTTATTTTTTAACTAAAAGTTAATTTAATAATGATGATTTCAGTATCCGAGATTCTCCAGGAGAGTTGGGGAGCCACACTTTGGAACTCTCATCTAGAAATTATTTCCAAAATCACAAAGCTGGCTCCATAAAGACACCCTGTTTCTACTGCTGCTTCTCCTGCTGTACACAAATACTGCTTTCAACAATGACATCACCAATGTGAGATACTGGATGTTGCTGCTAGAAGCACTGCTCCTTTGGAAAGGTAACTGCCACTATGGCTGCCAACTGTTCTAGCACCGATTCCACTGAATCAACTTGATTCAACTAGGTCTGTCTCAAAGTCAGGAGAATCCCAGCCGACACAGCTGAGATCACATATTTATGCTCTGGCAGTAAATGAACATCAGACAGTGATTTTTACATGTCTACCTGTTAGAAAATAATCTTTGTAGAAACGATCAGAAATCAAGTGTTTTTCATGTGTTTTTCTCCAGGCACCTGAGGCCCCTTATCTTTCCAGGACTATTTTAAAGTTGTAGATAGAGGTGAGAAATTTGGGTTATCTCGTGTCTTGAAAGTGTAGCCCTTTGGAAGGGCTTTGAAGGAGTAATTGGGGTAGTAGTCTCTACCTAGGTTTGGACCAACATTTTGACTTTCGTGTTCTTTGTCCACAAGGCCATCAAAACCCAGCTTTGAGTTGCTAGGCTAACTTTTCCAGGTTTTGACCTTCTCTTAGATTTTAACCAGGTGACTTTCTCTCTCTTTCAGTTTTCGTTTTTTGTTTTTTTTTAAGATAACTTTTTTCAATTAGTTTATATTCAATATTATTTTATATTTGTCTCAGGGCTCTTTTATTTTTTTATTTTTAAAAGATTTTCATTATTTTCAGAGAGAAGAGCAGGGAGGGAGGAAGAAAGGGAGAGAAGCATCAATATATGGTTGCCTTTGAGCTGCCTCCAGCTAAGGACCTGGCTGGAGACCGGGCTTGCAACCTGGTTATCTGCTCTGGCTGGGGAATTGAACTAGCAACCTTTGGGTTTGCAGGCCAGCGCCAGTCCAGTGAGCCACACCAGCCAGGGCTTTATTTTTTGCTTGTTTTAAGAAAAGATTTAAAAACTTTTTTTTATCCTGCTTATCTTCAGAAGCATTGGTTTGAATTACTCATATTGCTGAAAGTAGAAGCAAGTAAATACTTTTCAAAAAATTTTCCTGGCTGATGTGGCTCAGTGGATTGAGTGCCAGTCTATGAGCCATAAGCTCATTGATTTGATTCCCAGAGGGGCACATGCCTGGGTTGTGGGCTAGGTCCCCAGTTTGGGGTGTGCAAGAGGCAGCTGATCAATGTATCTCTCACATGTAAATGTTTCTCTCCCTCTCTTCCCCTCTCTCTAAAGATAAACAAAATCTTTTAAAAAAGCCCACTAAATACTTAATAAAAGTTAAAAATAAAATTATATACCTTTTATCTTACATGGGGTAGGGGGGAGGCTAGAGGAACCCAAACTTTACTTACAAAAAATTGCATATTTATTCTTTTTGTTGTTTATTTAAAATTTTATTGTTGCATTACATCCATCCCCTTTTTGCTCCTCTCTGTCCCCCTCCCCACCCACCCTTTCCCCCCAAAGTCAATCCCACCTGTTGTCCATGTCCATGGTTCCTTTATACTAGGTTCTCATCTAAGCTGCTCCCCTTCTTTGCCTCTACCTCCCCCTCCCCGCTACTGCATATTTATTCTTACGTGTTTAAACTTCAGATGTTTCAAAGTACTATGCGATGCAGTACACCTATTGAGACATTTTCTCCACTGCTCGAAACAGTTTTTGAATTCATCAATTTTGATGCCCTTTAGTGCTTCTGCCATTTTTTTGGTTTCACCTCTTTCATGTTGAGAAAATGTTTCCCTTTGAGGGCTTTTTTCATCCTGGGAAACAAACAAAAACATTGCTGGGGTGATGTTGGGTGAATGGGGAGGGTAGGGCACAGGGGTCTTGCTGTTTTTGGTCAAAACGAACACCCAGCACACTATGGGCAGGTATGCTGTCATGGCGAAAGAACCAGTCACCTCTTTGCCACAGGTGTTCATGTAAATCACCCATCATGAAATGGGCAAATGCATTGAAAATTTTAAAAGAATGAACTGAAGCCCAATGCAGCCTGTCACAACTCTAGCTGGTACATTGATATAGATGGGTTTCTAGAACAAGTTATCTAGCGGGGGAAGCCTGACCTACAAGAAGCCTGCTCTGCAGAAGATAATTGCATTCTTAGGGGGTGGTCCCCCTTGTTTATGTACATCTGTATACTCATACTATATGTAGGACTGTGCTAATGCATGGAAATGTGAATATATAATGGGAAATAAAAAAGGAAGTATGACATTAGGAACAACTTATGGCATGCATAATTAATCTGAAAACCTTTGACATCTTCACATGATGCTTCTTTCTCCTTTTTAAAAATTTTTTTTAAAGATTTTATTTAATTATTTTTAGAAAGAGGGGAAGGGAGAGAGGCCGACAGGGAGAGAATCAATATATGGTTGCGTTTTACCTGCCTCCAGCCACAGACCTGACTGGAGACCTGGTTTGCAACCTGGTTATGTGCCCTGGCTGGGGAATCGAACCTGCGACCTTTGGGTTCGCAGGCTGGCACCTTATCCACTGTGCTACCAGACAGGGCTTTCTTTCTCCTTTCTCATGACAACAAACCGAATAAACTGACCATTGTTCATAAGTTATACTTAAGAGTTTGTAACCCTTCCCTAAGAATAGCAATTAACGCCTTTACATATTTCCTGATCAAGAGTGCTTTATTGGCCCTGGCTGAGTATCTCAGTTGGTTACAGTGTCATCCTGATATGTCAGGGTTGCAGGTTTGACCACCAGTCAGGGAACATACAAGCAGCAACAAACGAATGCATAAATAAGTGGAAAAAAAAAAACAACCCAAATCAGTGTTTCTCTCTCTAATCAATCATCAATCAATTAAACAATTAATAAATGAGAGTGGGCCCTGGCTAGTGGTTTAGTGGAATGGTGCCGGCCTGCGAACCCAAAGGTCGCTGGTTCAATTCTCAGCCAGGGCACATAACCAGATTGCAAGCCAGGTCTCCAGCCAGGCCCATAGCTGGAAGCAGGTGAAAGGCAACCATACAATGACGTTGCTCTCCCTTTCTTCTTCCCTCCCTGCCCTTTTCTCTATAAATACTGAATAAAATATTTAAGTAAAATCTTTAAGAAAATTAAATTAAAAAATAATTTCTTAAATGAACGAATGAATGCAAGTGTTTATTTCTATTAAAGGCAGAAAGAGAAATTTGTCCCTTGGTATCCTTAATGAAGAAAAGAATGATTTAATTAATCAAGGAACACATTTTTTACCCCCAGAATTTAGGAAAAAAATTTCAGATTAAAAATCAAACAAGTACTACCTTGTGATACTATGGTTCCTAAGTCAATGGCAATTCTCTACCTACAACCAACACCAAGAAGACCCTCTTTTCTTTGGATCTAAGATAGTATAAACAAACAAAAATACCCGTCAGTACAGAATCAGAAATGGAATGGTGTGTCTAGATGGGGCATACAAGGAAATAAACACTTCTGTTATTGTCTGCATGGTGGTGTGTAAACATCATGCAAATAGCAACTTAAATAACTAGGGGACGAACCTAGTCTAGTGTGGAGTTAGTTTTGATAGGGTCACTGGTTCGATTCCCCAGTCAGGGCACATAACCAGGTTGCAGGCCAGGTCTCCAGCCAGGTCTGTAGCTGGAGGCAGGTGAAAGGCAATCAATCATACATTGATCTCTCTCTCTTTCCTTCTCTCCCTCCCTCCTCCCTCTGAAAATAAAACCTTAAATAAAAATTTATTGATTTGAGAAACATCAACTCATTTTTTCCATTACTTATGCATTGATTGGTTGATTCTTCTATGTGCCTTGACTAGAGATTGAACCTGCAGCCTTGGAGAATTAGGACTATCCTCTAACCAACTGAGCTACACAGCCAGGGCCTCAAGTACAAAATTTTTAAAACTTGATATTTAAAATATTTGTAGTATAGATACAACTTTATTTCCCCAGATTATGAAATACATAAAAATTCCTTTTTCTTATCTCTGACATCCTATCAGTTCTTTATATAACTGAAGGGTATAGTTCCAAGACCTTCAGTGGAGTCTGAAATTGATATTCACTGTTTCTCTATACATACCTACCCATGATAAAGTTTAATGTATGTTAAGAGATTAACAATAATGATAAAAAAAGAACAATTGTTAACCTACTGTATGTAACAAATTACATGAATGTAGTACCTCAGAAAACTGGCAACAATTTTTTCCCTTCTACATAATTTTACAGATTTTTTCTGTTTTTAGTTGCCTAAGCATACAATTTTTTTTCCTGCCCTTCATTCAGTCTAGAACTCTCACTTTTTCACTTAAAGTAAGTACTGTGCCCCAAAGGCTTTCCTTTGGCATATTTGAATTGCCAGTACCACTACTCGGAACTTTTGGGTCATTGTAAGTAAAATAAGTTACTTAACACAAGCACTGCGATATAACAGTTGACCCAATAACTGAGACAACTACGAACTGATACAAGTGGAGAGCATACACTACAGTGCACACGTTGGACAAAGGGATTCATATTCTGGGTGGGCCAGAATAGGACAGCACAGGATTTCATCATGCTACTCAAATTGGTGCAGAATTTAAAACTTATAAATTACCTCTATAACTTAAAAAATTTTAATTTATTGATTTTATTTTTATTTAATTTAAAAAAAGATTTTATTTTTAGAAAGAGGGGAAGAGAGGGAGGCAGAGAGAGAGACATCAATGTATGGTTGCTTTTCACCTGCCTCCAGCCACAGACCTGACTGGAGACCTGGCTTGAAACCTAGTTATGCTGCCCTGGCTGGGAATCGAAACCTGCGACCTTTGGGTTTAATTTATTAAGAGAGAGGGAAACATCAACATGAGAAATATTGGTTGTCTCCCACATGCGCCCTGATGACCAAGGATCGAACTTGCACCCTTTTGGTGTACGGGGCAATGCTGCAACCAACTGAGCTACCCGACCAGAGCTGGTTATTTCAATTGCCTAACTGATCCCACTTGAAAAATCGGGGGATTAATCAAGTTTTCGCACAAGGCCTTTGTGAGATTCACCGTTACTATTTCTCATCAATACAACAATCACCCTATGAGTATTCAGCCAATACACACAAATATCCAAGTACCATCTGAAGAAACTTTGTGCAACTCATTATAGCAAATTCAGGTTTGTTAGATCATGTCTACAAGATTAGTTTCTGATCTAACTTGTGCTGATATTTGAAAACCCACAATTTTACGCACTTTTAAAATTCTTTGATTTTCAGTAACAAATCAGATTGTTGAATATTCATTTTCAAACAGTACATCAGTCTTACCACCATGAGGTTGATATTCCTCCTCAAGTGGTACACCTCTTAGATGAATACTGGTAAAAGCAAAACCAAAGATTAAACTACCACTTAAATACAAATTAAGATCAGAATGTTTAGCATTACCCTGTAATCCCCAGACCTCCATATTCTTTCCTAGTTTCTAAACAGTGGTTAGGTCAAATGTGAATTTGTTGTTATTCAACCGAAAAACTTGCTCAAATTCCACATCAAACTTGACTATTTCAAGACAAAACACATATAAAACCCCAACCAACTCTAAAAGAACAGCCGTTATTTTATGGCTAATCTTCTAAACAACTATTAAAGATAACAAAGTTGCATTGCTTTTTGCTCAAAAAGTTGAGATCACAGTAAATGTTAAGTGTTAGGTTGTAAAGTTTGAGGGGGAATTTTTATTATTTAAAAAAAAATAATTTTGATCCTGGCTGGTAGCACAGTGGACAAGGCGCCGGCCTGCGAACCCAAAGGTCGCAGGTTCAATTCCCCAGCCAGTTAATAACAAGGTTGCAAACCAGGTCTTTAGTCAGGTCTGTGCCTGGAGGCAGGTGAAAAGCAACCATACATTGATGTCTCTCTCCCTCTCTGCCTCTCCCCCTTCCCCTCTTTCTAGAAATAATACAATCTTTAAAAAAAAAAAAAAAAAATTTGTTTTAAATTATTTTGAGAAGGGAAGGAGGTAAAGGAGAGAAACTTCAATGTGTGGTTTGCCTTTCACTTGCCTTCAGCTAAAACCTAGCTGGAGACCTGGCTTGCAACCTGGTTACATGCCCTGGCTCAGAATCAAACCAGCGACCTTTGGGATCGCAGGCCGGTGTGCCTGTCCACTGAGATACCTCAGCCAGGGCTGAGGAAGAGTTTTTCAAGAATGACATTTACTGATTTCATTTAATGCTAGGAAAGTAATTCAAATGATAGGCACTCATCTCCTACAACTCAAAACTCACTTACATATCTTCAGTGTCCTGAATTACCTTTTCAGGTAGTTAAATCTTGTGGTTGACATCTTATGAAATCTAGTGATTTTTCAAATATCTAATTAAGATTAGCAAAGGTTCAGTCTGTCACCATTATGAAAAAAAGATACACGAAACAGAATAATATAAAGGCTGTGCTTATGTTATCCCAATAAACAGCTTAATTCTTAATATTCCTATTATAAACACTGTGAGACTATGAGATAGTTATCAAAATTGCTAACAAGGTTTCTGTTAGAATAACACAACTTGATTCAAACAATTCAGGAAGCACATTTAACATGATATACATGCTACTTAGTTATGTTTACCATCAGTACTTAAGAATTTCTCTCTCCACCCTTTCAATTAACTCATCAAATCCTCTTAGTTCTTAGGTACTTCAGAATGAAAACTTAATATTATCTAATGTCTATAGCAATAGCCTTGATACATTTATTTCAAATTTACATATTGCTATTTATAAAGCCCCAAATCAGTTGAGTCTAAAGCCCATGGGATAGGTGAACACACACAAGAGCATACTCATTCCGCCTCCAATTCTTTGTAAAAGATCTCCATCATCTCTAGATGTAGTGTATTTCTTAAGTCATGTATATTAAGACTTGATTGAAGAGTTTGGATTTTGTTTAAAAAGCCTTTATTCATTTTTGATCAGGGAAAGGACAATCTCAGTGTCAACTTGTCACCCAATCAATCATAAACTTGAAACTTACAGGATTCACGGCCCTAAAGACACTGCACTTAACTGACTTTTGACAACTTTTTTCCCTTTCTGGTTAGTTTATAAACTAAGACAACATAAGATCTAAGACAATATAAGATACAAAAACAACACAATTTTGGAAGAATGACCGGCTTCTGCCTCAGAGACTGTTTGTTCCCTCTGAACACCCAAAGAATAATCCTGCCACCCTTTGCCTCTAGGCTGTGCCTAGAGCACCTTCCCATCCACAATACCATGATGGGAAACACAGGCAGCTGCGGGCATCTCCAGGCGTCCTTGAGGAAGAGCCTGAGAGCCAAGAGCCCCTACAAGGTAACTTAAAATCAAATATCCCTTTGTTCCCTACGGCTGCAAAGTTTAAAAAAGGATAAACGATCCCTTGAAAACAGCCAACACTGGTACTTGGCCTAGGTATAAGGTCAAAATAGGAAAACAGAAAAAAACAAGGCCAACATTGCAACTTGATTGCTCAGTAAGTACAAACATGGTTGGAACAAAGTTGCAGGCACCAAATTAAAAGAAAAAAACAGTACCTTTACACTTTAAGGTGAGGTCAACTATCCACATACAAACATGTATGCCAATCATAGTAGCTCACATGGAACCATAAAGTCAAACCTTAGAACACCTTAAGTCTAATAGCTACATTTAATGTAAAATCCAAAGTTTGGGGTTACTGAAGACATCCTCTGAAATTTAGAGCAAAAACTGCTTCTAATGCACCAGGATGTTGTAATGACATGACTTGGTCACAGTATTTTCATTAACATATGACTAAAAGCATATGGTTTCCCACTATTCCTTCCTATGCCTGATTATGGATATGCTTAGCTACTCAGCTCATGCACTAACTGCATTAGAAAACAAAAACTACCATGGCTTTTTCTAAGAGCTCATATCATGTAACAGTTTAACACCCAATATAACTGCCTAGAATACTCTAATGGAGCAATGTTCACTTTGGTGCTCACTGGTGACATAATAGAATGCAACAAATTTACAAACCCACTACTTGAAATACTTTCTTAACTTTTGCTCTAATATTAATAACCTCAAACTTATCAAAATCTTTGTGGGATAATGTAACTATTTTTGATAACTTTCAACTTTAGCTTCTACCAATGTAACAGTGCTTTCTTTCCCCCTGGGTATATCTGAATTTACCAAAAGAACAGTTAGGGTTTTATTACTTGAAAGTCTAAAAAACCACTACTGATTGTTATATTTAGCAAATCATAACAAATGGCTTTCCAGAGACAGGAAACAAAGCAAAATCATTACTATTCATATAAGGAGCTATCAACATGCTTTGTGCCATTAAAGAGGTACTTTTCTTCAGAATATAATCCTTGCAAGACTCCTGGTCTACTTAAAAAGCTTCCACTAATTACAACAATGACTGTGACATGGAGTCATCCATGATGCCTTAGTTAACAGGAAAGCGAACACTGGGAGAATAGAATACATCTAACAAAGATGGAGAACAGGTTGACACTGTAGCTGGCTATTTATAAGAACCACAGTTCCTCTTAATTGACCAATACTCCTTACAAAATAAACTGTGCCTTAATTATTGCTTATTTAAAAATCACACAGAGCTATTTAGTACCTGACACAGAAAAACAATCACATAAGGAAGCATTTATTTGAGGTTTAACATGAAATCATACAAATAAAATTTGTATAAACACAAATCCACATCGAATCATAACAGATAGCAAAAGACAAAGTAAAAACAAAGAAACCTAATTGGCGGCTATATACAGTTGGACACAATTGTGTCTTGTACACTAGAAAGTCTTTTACAAAATAATCATCTTAGAGC
>PVIW01014466.1:0-23313 GCA_004026585.1 Noctilio leporinus
GCCTTTGTTTACCATGACTTGAAATACTTTTTGCCATTCCCTTCTGGCTTGAATTGTTTCTGTTGAATAATCATTTGATAGCCTTATTGGAGCCCCTTTGTATGTTATTTGTCTTTTCTCTCTTGATGCTTTTAGGATTCTCTCTTTGTCTTTGAGATTAGCCATTTTAATAATAATGTGCCTTGGTGTTGGTCTGTTTAGGTTGATCCTCATTGGGACCCTCTGTGTTTCTTGAACTGGATTAATGTTTTCACTCATCATGTTAGGGAAATTTTCTATCATGACTTTTTTGAACAGGTTTTCCATTCCTTGTTTCTCTTCTCCTTCTGGTATCCTTATGATACGGATGTTGTTACGTTTCTTTTTGTCCTGCAGCTCTCTTAACCCCTCTTTAGTCTTGTTCAGCCTTTTTTAAATTCTCTTGTACTGTCTTGGAGTATTTGTCTACATTATCCTCCAACTCGCTGATCCGGTCCTCTGCTTCCTCTAGCCTACTGTTGATTCCTTCTAATGTATTCTTCAATTCAGAAATTGTATTCTTCATTTCCTCCTGGCATTTATTGATAGTTTCCATGTCCTTTTTCATGCTGTTGTAGTTCTCAGTAAGTTCTTTGTAAATTCCCTGGAGTTGTTTGTAATTTCCCTGGAGTTCTTTGTAGTTCTCCTGGAGTTGTTTATCGTTTTCTTTGATGTGGCTGAGCTCACTGAGCTACTCTATCATCATGCTTTTGAATTCCTTATCCAATATTCCAAGTGCCTCTGTTTCATTTTGTGTTCTTTCTGGGGATTCTTCCTTTCCTTTTGGTGATGGACTGATTCTTTTTTTCCCCATTTTGGGTATCTGTTCTTGCTTTCTCTTTATTTATTTATTTATTTTTGTTCTTTCCTTGGGTTAACCTGCTTTGCTTCCTTGCCTTAGTTGAGCACCCTTCTGTGATAGGAGATTTGTGGAGCTCAATGTTGCCGTCTCCCAGATTTCCTCCACTTGCTGTTCTTGGTGTGTCCTTTATTTGGGCTTCTGGCTGTATTCTGGGCCTGTGGGCTTTTAGCAGAAACAAAAACAAAAACAAACAAACAAACAAGAAAAAAAACCCCGAAAACAAAAAAACAAACTAAACCAAAGAAAAAAGCAAAATGAAAAATGAAATAAAAATGATAATAATAATAAGAAGAAAGGGTTTAGTTGGCTGTTCACCCTTAATAATCCCTGACTGGTCCAGGTGGAACCTGGACCTGAGGGCTTTTAGCAGAGGGAAAAAAAGGAAAGAAAAAAAGGGAGAAAGTCACAATAGAAAGAGAAATCAATATTAATAAAGAAAATGTTTAGGTGTTTGTTCACCCTTTAAGGTCTCTGTTTGGTCCAAGTGGAGCCAGGACCAGTGGGTTTTATCACGGAGAAAAGAAAGGAGAAAGAAAGGAAGGAAGGAAGGAAGGAAGAAAGAAAGAAAGAAAGAAAGAAAGAAAGAAAGAAAGAAAGAAAGAAAAGTGGGAGAAAGTCACAAGACAAAGAGAAATTGATATTAATAAAGAAAGATTTTAGGTGTCTGTTCCTCCTTTATGATTTCTGATTGGTCCAGGTGGAGCCAGAACCTGTGGGCTTTACCAGGAAGAAAAGAAAAAAAATTAAAAAAAAAAGAGGAAGGAAGAAAACAATAAAGGGTTTAGGTGGCTGGGGAAGGGAGGAATACTTAGATTGAGGACTGGGAATGTGTTATAGCCACAGAGTGAGTAGACTTTAATTCGAGAGTAGGGGAGGGTCTTGGGTATTTAGGTGGATTGAGGTGGGGGGTGGGATTAAGAATAGGTGAGAAGTAACTTTTGCAAAGGATATGTTGGGGATTAATAGTTCACATTGCTCTCAGTATAACTCAGGTGCTTGAGATTAGCAGCAATCCCTTTCCTGATGCTGCCTCTTTTTCTTGGTCAGGACTTTACAGTCTATAGTCTATATTCTAGCCGGTCTTGGAGTGTGGCAGGGCCTCTGATTGTCACATTCAGGGCTGATTCTGAGTGTCCGCCCCCAGGTAGGCTGGGCCTTCTTTAGCCTGGCTGGGTATTAGGGCTGCCAGTATTCTGGAGCCCGCAGGGAGCCCTCTCCCACTCCTGGCGGAGGTTCCTGCCCAGGACGAGCACCCAGCACCCCTGCAGGGCAGCCCGCAACTTTGCTGGTCCCTGTGACGATTGGCCCCACCCCCGCAGTTCCGGGAGGAGGCCGCCCCTGTCCGTCAACACTGTCCAGGGTCCGCCTACACTGTCCTGCCCTTCCGGGGCGGGCACCACTCCTCCAAGCCAACCAGCTCTCTGCGGAGTCCTTTACGCGGCCCCTGTGATAAGCCCCTCCCAGCCGTGGGCGGTGCAGCCTTTGTCTCTGGCAATGGCGGGTCAGTTGCCCCAGCTACTAGTTCCCAGCTTGCTCGCTCGCCGTTTGGAGTTTCCGCGGAGCCTGGGGGCCTGTGTGATTGCGCAGGGCTGGGCCTCCCCGCTAGCAGGGGCTTCTAGCTGCTGTTTCCCCGGTGGCCCAGCAGCACCGTTTTTGGCCCTCTCGCCGCCCAGGCCGGTGCAATTCCCGGCTCCTCCACTCTGGCTTCCTGCAGGACTCTTCTCCTCCGCCTCTAGCCCTGCGAGAAGTCTCCTCTCCCTGTTGCTGGAGTGAGTCTCTCACACAGTCCCTCCCCTGCAAGAGTTCAATTCCGCGTTCCTTATGGCGTTTGCCCTCGCCACCCGCACTTCACTATTGAGACTTCCAGTCGCCAGGGAGCCCAGAGCTGGCCTCAGTCAAATGCGCCCGTCTGGGCAGAGGCGCCACTGCTCAGAGCCGACCTCGGCCCGCTGGCCGGTTGGTCGGGAATGCCTCACCTACTGTCCTGCTGGTCTCCTCTGTGTCTGGGCGATGCTCCCCTGTGTACAGATGCTGCCCGATCCAATTCCTAGGGTCCTGAAGGCTTCTCAAGCTCCCTATCTTGTCCTCTGGCTGCTTTGGTACTCGAGAACACCATCAGCACTGCTCTCTACTCTGTCACCATCTTCTCCTGCACCTCTATTTTTGACATTAAAAATAATCCAAACCTACAAGGATTTCTTTGAGTTTATTTGAGCCAAAACGATGACAATTTCTGAGAAGGGATTGAGGAAATATTTTAGAGAATGACAGTTTTTCACCTTATTTTATATATTACTATCAAAGGAGAAAGCATAAAATTCACTGGTGGTAAATTAGGGATGCAAGAAAAAAGAAAAGCAGCAAAATCTCTGGGCCTAAACAAAAAGTAGAACAAATAGTTGCATACTTCTTTTACATAGGTGGGTATAGGACAGTTAAATTAACATAATAATAACAAAGAGGGGATTTGTGGACCCTGATGCAGTAAGGGGATCCAGAAAAAGGAAATTACTTTGACATTCCGTAGGTATAGTGTTGTAGATGCAAAAAAGACAACAGAACAGCTCTATTAAAGTAAAGACTGACCTTGTCAACCTAGGACATGATTACTTCCCATAACTCATTTTTAGTCAGAAAGTTTTAATTTCAGGCCATCCTGTATAGTTACTTTAGGTCTCTGAGTTTGTGCATTTGCCATGCAGGCCTCCCCTCAGCTTGTCAGGTTTAGTATGTGGCCACTTTTATGTCCAAAGTATGTTTATTGTGGCATTACTTACAATATCCAAGATAAAGAAGCAACCTGAATGTTCACTGATGAGTGAATCTTTAGATTATGTGATAAAGTAAGAAGTATTGCTTCTTTTAAGCATGACTTGGGTTCTTCCTTTCAGTCATATTTAACAAATTATAATCAGAACTTTTGTTGATTTCTAAAAGCAATAAATACATGAATACGACACAACACTTTGGGAAAAGAGTCAGGAAAAACAGACTATGCTCTGAGAAAAAGGAGCTAAAGAGAGAAAAACAAAGAAAAAAGTAGAGGAACAAAGAAGAGAAAGAGTCAAGGCACAGGGTAAAAAAAATAAATAAATAAAGCAAAACAAGCAGCTTTTACTGCATCTCATTTCTTTACAACCTGTCCTGAGCCCCCTTCATGGTTGGACCCTGCACTGAAACCCACTTATCACTTCATAAAAGTGCAGAGAAAAGACTTCAAGCAGTCACTTAAATCTCCCAATTCTCCTCACACAAAATTGTTCCATATTGAGCCCAGAAAACTAAATAAAAGATACTCCACAAGCTCCCTTATTGTCTTTTTGGTACCTCATATGAATGTAAATTGAAAATACATTTTATGTCACATTAGAGCAAGGGAAGGTCACACTATGATATATTTAGAAGTAAATTATATGAAGATAAGTAAGAAACTTCCTTTAGTTCTAATTGAATTAGATAATCTGGTCTCACTTGTTGTCTTCCCCTATACAATTTTTTTCAGAAAGCAGTATTAGTTCCTTTTTGTAAATTAATTTATTGTTGTTATATCACAATTGTTTCATTTTTCCCCTATTTCTCTCCCCTGCTTTACCATCCCTATACCTTCCCCTACAGTCAATCCTCACTTTGTTGTCCATGCCCATGGGTCTTTCATACTAACTCCTTGACTAAACCCTTCCCCTACTCTCCCCCCATCTTCTCCTCCCTCCACTCCTCTGGTCATCATCATGCTGCTCCTTGTTTCCATGTCTCTAGTACCATTCTACTCATCCGTTTGTTTTGCTCATTATTTTCCTGTATTAGGTGAGATCATACGGTATTTGTCTTTTGCCACCTGGCTTATTTCACTAAGCATAATACTCTCCAGTTCCAACCATGCTATCACAAAAGGTAGGAGTGCCATCTTTCTTTCTACTACGTAGTATTCTATTGTGTAAATGTACCAAAGTTTTCTGATCCATTCATCCATTGATGGGCACTTAGGCTATTTTCAGCACTTGGCTATTGTGAATAGTGCTGGTATGAATAGGGGTGCATAGGTTCTTCTGAATTGGTGCTTCAGGGTTCTTCAAGTATAGTCCTAGAAGTAGAATGACTAAGCTAAAAGGCACTTCCATTTTTATTTTTTTAAGGAAATTCCATACTGCTTTCCATAGTGGCTGCACCATTCTTCATTCCCACCAACAGTTCACTAGGATTCCCTTTTCTCCACTTCTTTGTCAGCACTTGTTGTTTGCTGATTTGTTAGTGATGGCCATTCTGACAGGTGTGATATGGTATCTCATCTCATTGTGCATCCTAGAGAAAAACATAGGCAGTAAAATTGCAGATACCCCATACAGCAGTATTTTCACTGATATTTCTCCTAGCATAGGGAAATAAAGGAACAAATAAACAAATGAGATTATATCAAACTAAAAGGTTTCTGCTCAGCTAAAGAAAACATCAACAGAACAAAAAGGGAAATATTCATATGGGAAAACATAATTGTCCATAATACCTCAAACAAGAACTTACGCAACTCAATAACAGGAAGATAGACAACCCAATTAAAAAATGGCAAATGACCTGAACAGACACTTCTCTGAGAAGGGCATACAAAGAGCAATATTAGTTTCTAACTGGAATATTTTATGTGTTCATTGGATCATACAACTGAGCACCTGCAGAATTTTGTCCACACAGCCTACAGATTCTGCAGCTGTGTGTGCCCATCTCTGAAGAGATTTTCCACAAACTTGCTGTATGCAGACACCAGCTGCTATCTGGGATACCAACATGTAAATAAGAGAAAATTCACAGTCTTTTAAAGAAATGTTAAGTCTAAGACAGAAAAAGGTTTCAAAGAAGGTGAAAACCCAACCACTAAGTTGACAGCTCCTAGAGTAGCTCCAGGAATCACAGCCAACCATCTCTCTAAAGAAAAAAGCAAAGGTAGAAGTTCTTAGAGAATGTTCCACTGAACTTGATAAATGGTTAATGCTGTTTGTGTCTTGCCCAGCATGTTTAAAGTGAGAATGAAAGTCATTTGCAATAGATAGAAAATTAACATCAAAATTGAGAATCCTAGTCTCCCAGCTTAATGATTCCTACATCTGGTTACATTTGGCATGCAGCAGAAGCTCATGTATGTGTATACATGTAATATGTATATATCTATATAATTATGTCTTCATAGAATTTTCCAAACATTTAAAATGATATAGGCTAAGGAGAAAACTATTTATACATACCTGAAATAACTTTTTATATTAGACTTTCAATTCTCCAAAATCAATATAATTTTTATCAAGTTATACAAAGTGTGTTAAACCATGGAATTAATGAAGACACGTGTTTGATGCAAAACTGCCTCAGAAGTGTTCTTCCTCAAGTGAAACATATGCTATCAAAAGAGTTTATGAATACAGGAGCTAAATTTCATGCAACATGGTTTTTATCAAAATTTCTTCCCTCTAAAATGTTGACTAGGTTATAAAATTTAACAGTTTTGGGTTGTTTGTGCACAGTGAGACTGTAGTTCAAATATGTCAAAAACTGCCCTGTCATTTGCCAGCAAAACCTAAATCTGCCATTATTGTTTTGCCTTCTTTTATGCTTATGAGTGTTATTGCTTTTGAATTATAATCAACTGCATATATTGTGAACATGCCAAAGGATTTGTAAAATCTATGCATATACAAATTAATAGGCAAGAAAGAAAGAAATTTAGAGGTGATTTCAGGTTATAGGAATTTTATACAAAACATTTATGATTTTAATATATTAAAAAGGAACCATTATAATAGGATAAAATTTTATTTTTTTAATTAGTATTTTTACATCTCATTATAAAATGAGAACATTCCATTCAATTACCTCTAAATTTCCCCTCTTTATGAGACTTTAAATTCATTTTCTATTAGACTCAGATCAGAAATTGACTTCTTCCAGCTCTGTTAACAATGAGAAAATAAAGTTTAACTCATGGAGAGTTATAAAAATCATATACTGAAAGTGTATATTGTTAATATTTCTTTTACTAAAAACTTAGAAAAGTTGGTAAATATCACAATGAACCCATTTTTGTAGTTATTTCTAGAAAGTTATTTCTGAGAAGTGGGTGTAATTTACTAAAGACAATTAAAATTTCATTGGTGTGCCAGTACCACCTTCTTAAAAGAAGCTTAACACTTGGGCACATGCTCAGAAGACAGCAGCATTTCTTTGGAATGGAAAAACCTCATGCTAAGTAATCACGAGTAATTTCCTGAGCTTCCAAAGTAACTTGGTTGGGCTGTTCTTTTTTTTAAAAAAAATATTTTGTTTTTAGAGAGAAGGGAAGGGAGAAAGAAAAAGAGGGAGAGAAACATCAATCAATACCTCTCCTAAGCATCCTGACCAGGAAGGAACAAGCAACCTAAGCATGTGCCCTAACCTGGAATCAAACCAGGGACCTTTGCTTTGCAGGACAACACCCACCATCTGAGCCACTTCAGTCAGGGCAGTAAGAGATATTTTATGATGGCATGCTATTCATACTATAAATTTATACCAAGCCTCAAGGATATAAGATTATTTCCACATTAATATATGTTTTTTTCTTTTTTAAATTTAATTTTATTGTTGTTTTATTACATCCATCCCCTTTTTACTCTCCTCTGTCCCTTTCCCCACCCACCCACTCCCCACCAAAGTCAATCCCACTTGTTGTCCATGTCCATGGTTCTTCCATGCTAGTTCCTTGACTAAACTGCTCCCCTTCTTTGCCTCCTCTTCCCACCTCCTCCCTCTCCTCTCCCCTCTACCCACTGAAGGTCTATTCATTGTATTCATGTACCTGGTTCTGTTTTGCATGTTTGTTTTGTTCATTAGTGTCCTGTAATGGGTGAGATCATACGATATTTGTCTTTCCCTGAGTGGCTTATTTCACTAAGCATAATACTCTCCAGTTCCATCCATGTTGTTGCAAAGTGTAGGAGTTCCTTCTTTCTACTGTGTAGTATTCCATTGTGTAAATGAACCAAAGTTTTTTGATCCAATCATCCACCGATGAGCACTTAAGCTGTTTCCAGCACTTGGCTGTCATAAATAGCGCTACTATGAACATAGGGGTACACAGGTTCTTCTGAATTGGTGTTTCAGAATTCTTCAGGTATAGTCCTTGTAGTGGAATTGCTGGATCAAAAGGCAGTTCCATTTTTCATTTTTTAAGGAAACTCCACACTGTTTTCCATAGTGGCTGCACCAGCCTGCATTCCCACCAACAGTGCACCCGGGTTTTCTTTTCCCCACATCCTTGCCAACACTTGTTGATGGTTGATTTGTTGATGATTGCCATTCTGACAGATGTGAGGTGGTATCTTATTGTGGTTTTAATTTGCATATCTCTGATGGCTAGTGATGCTGAGCATTCTTTCATATCCCTTTGTATGTCTTCCTCAGTGAGTTGTCTGTTCAGGTCCTTTGCCCATTCTTAATTGGGCTGTCTGTCTCCTTGGTGTTGAGTCACATTTGTTCTTTATGTATTTTGGATATCAAACTCTTGTCTGAGGAATCATTGGCAAATACGTTTTCCCATACAATTGGCTCCCTTTTAATTTTGCTGGTGTTTTCATTAGCTGAACGGAAGCTTTTCAATTTAATATAGTCCCATTTTTGTTGTTGTTGTTCTTTTATTTCCTTTGCCCTTGGTGAAGTATCAGTAAATATATTTCTGCATAGGTTATTTAAATTTTTACTGCCAGTACCCACCTGCAAAGCCAAAGGTTGCTGGTTCCATTCCCCAGCCAGGGCATATAATCAGGTTGCAAGCCAGGTCTCTAGCCAGGTCTGTAGCTCAAGGTAGATGAAAGACAACCATAGAGTGATGTTTCTCTCCCTCTCTTCCTCCCTCCCTTCTCTTCTCTCTGAAAAATAATAAATAAAATCTAAGTAAATAAATAAATAAATAAATAAAATTTTACTGCCTGTATTTTTCTCCAGGACCTTTATGGTGGCACTACTGATGTTTAAGTCCTTTATCCATCTTGAGTTTATTCTGGTGTATGGTGTAAGTTGGTGGTCTAGTTTTGTCTTTTTGCATGTGCCTGTCCAGTTCTCCCAACACCACTTGTTGAAGAGACTGTTTTTATTACATTTTATGTTCCTTTCCACTTTGTCGAGTATTAATTGACCATAGAGTCCTGGGTTTATTTCTGGGCTCTCTATTCTGGTCTCTCTATTCCATTGATTTATATGTCTATTCTTATGCCAGTATCAGGCTGTTTTAATTACAGTAGCCTTATAGTATAGTTTGATGTCCAGTATTATGATTCCTCCTACCTTGTTTTTCTTTCTCAAGATTGCTGTGGCTATATTTGGGTATTTTGGCTCCACATAAATTTTTGAAGTATTTTTTTCTATTTCTGTAAAGTATGTCATTGGTATTTTAATCGGGATTGCATTGAATCTATAGATTGTTTTGGGTAGCATGGATATCTTAATGATGTTAATTCTTCTTATCCATGAACATGGTATATGCTTCCATTTATTTGTATCTTCCTTTATTTCTTTCTTCAGTGTTCTGTAGTTTTCTGAGTACAGATCTTTTACCTCCTTGGTTAAGGTGATTTCTAAGTACTTTGTTTTTCTTCTTGCTATGGTAAATGGGATTTGTTTTCTCACTTCTATTTCTGATGCTTCATTATTGACGTACAAAAATGCTTTTGATTTCTGGATAATGACTTTATATCCAACTATTTTGCTACATTTGCTTATTAAGTCTTTGGTGGAACCTGTCGGGTTTTGTATGTACACACTGTCATGTCATCTGCAAATAATGACAGTTTGACTTCCTCCTTTCCAATTTGGATACATTTGATTCCTTTTTCTTCTCTGATAGCTATGGCTAGAACTTCCAAGACAATGTTGAATAGAAGTGGAGAAAGTGGACAGCCTAGTCTCTTTCCTGATCTTAGGGGGAAAGCTTTTAGTTTTTGCCCATTGAGTATGGGCAAAACCCTTCAGGTTTCTCATATATGGCATTTATTATGCTCCCTCTAGTCCCATTTTTCTGAGTGTTTTTATCATAAATGGTTGCTGTACTCTATCAAATGCTTCTTGAGCATCTATTGATATGATCATATGGTTTTTATCTTTCACTTTGTTTATGTGTATTACATTTATTGATTTGGGAATATTGTACCATCCTTGTATCACTGGAATGAAACCCACTTGAAGATGGTGTATGACCTTTTTAATTTATTGGTGGATCCAGTTTGCCAATATTTTGTTGAGAATCTTATCATCTATGTTCATCAGAGATATTGGCTTATAGTTTTCTTTCTTAGTTGTTTCCTGACCTGGTTTTGGTCTGTGTCCTCACAGAAACAGTTTGGATGTCTTCCTTCTTCTTGGATTTTTTTGAAATAGGTCGAGAATAGGAGTTAGTTTTTCTCTAAATGATTTCTAGAATTCACCTTTGTATGACCATCTTGTCTGGGGTTCTTGTGCTTTGGGAGATTTTTTATTATTTCTTCAATTTCACTAGTTGTTATTGGCATATTCAGGATTTCTGCTTCTTCTGGATTCAGTTTTGGTAGTTTATACATTTGCAGAAATTTATCCATTTCACCCAGGTTGTCATTTTTATTGTCATATAGTTGTTCGTAGTAATTTCTTACAATCCTTTGTATTTCTGAAGTATCTGTTGTGATTTCTCCTCTGTCATTTCTGACTCTGTTTATTTGGGTCCTAAGTCTCTTTTTCTTGATAAGTCTGGTTCAAGGCTTATCAGTTTTGTTCATTTTTTCAAACATCCAGCTCCTGGACTTGTTGATTCTTTGAATTGTAGTTTGAGTCTCTAAATTATTTAATTCTGCTCTGATCTTGATAATTTCCTTCCTTCTAATTGCTCTGGGCTTTGTTTGTTGTTGCTTCTCTAGTTCTTGCAGTTTTATGGTTAGGTTTTTTGTATAAGCTTCTTCTGTCTTTTTTAGGTAGGCCTGTATTACTATGAATTTTGCTCTGAGGACCACCTTTGCTGTGTCCCATAGGTTTTGGGCTGTTGTATATTCATTGTCATTTGTTTCCAGAAACTTTTTGATTTCATCTTTGATCTCATTGTTAACCCATTCATTACTTAAAAGCATGTTATTCATTCTCCATGAGTTAGAGTGTTTTTGTTTTTTTTTTTTTTTTCTCTTGAGATTGGTTTCTAGTTTTAATCCATTGTGATCTGAGAAAATGTTTGGAATGATTGCAATTTTCCTGTATTTGTGGAGGCTTGTCTTGTGATCTCCCATGTGTTCTACGTTTGAGAATGTTCCATGTGCATTTTAAAAGAATGTGTGTTTTGCTTCTTTGGGGTGAAAGATTCTGTATATATCAGTTAGGTCCATTTCCTCTAGAGTGTTGTTCAATGCCACAATATCATTGGTGTTTTTGTTGTTGTTTGGAAGATACGTCCATTGTTGATAATATGGTATTAAAATCTCCTACTATTAGAGTGTTGCTGTCTATATTCTTATTGAAGTCCTTCAAGATTTTCATTATGTATTTGTGAGCTCCTATATGAGATGCATATATGTTTACCAGAGTTATATCTTCTTGATGGATTGTTCCATTAAGTATTATGAAATGCCTTTCTTTGTCTCTTTTTATAGCTTTCATCATAAAACCTATTTTGTCTGAAATAAGTATTGCTACTCCAGGTGTTTTTTTAGTGTCCATTTGCTTGATATATATTTTTCCATCCCTTCACTTTCAATCTGTGTTGATCCTTTGTTCTAAAGTTGGTCTCTTGAAGATAGAATATATGTGGGTCATGTTTTCTTATCCATTCATCTATCCTATGTCTTTTGATTGGTGCATTTAATCTGTTTACTTTTAAGGTCATTATTGATTGATACTTATTTATTGCCATTTTCAACCTTTGTACCTGTATTTCTCTCTCTTTCTCTCTGTTTGTTCATTTTTTTAAAGCAGACCCTTTAGTATTTCTTGCAATACTACTTTGGTATTCTTTTAGTCTTCTTTTGTCTAGGAAAATCCTTAGTTCTCCTTCCATTTTGAATGAGAGCGTTGCTGGGTAGGGTATTCTTCATCAAAAACCTTTATTTCCCATTACTTGGAATATGTTTTGCCATCCCCTTCTGGCTTATATTGTTTCTGTTGAATAATAATTTGATAGCCTTATTGGAGCCCCCTTATATTTTATTTGCTGTTTCTCTCTTGATGCTTTTAGTATTCCCTCTTTATCTTTGAAATTTGCCATTTTAGTTATAATGTGTCTTGTAGTGTCTTGTTTGGATTCATCCTCATTGGGACCCTCTGTGCTTCCTGAACTTGTGTAACATTTTCACTCATCATATTAGGGATGTTTTCTATCATTAATTTTTTGAGCAAGTTTTCCATTCCTTGTTTCTCTTCTCCTTCTGGCATCCATATGGTACAGATATTATTCCATTTCATGTTGTCCTGCAGCTCTCTGAAAACCTCTTGATTCTTATTCAGCCTTTTTTTATTCTCCTGCACTGTCTTGGAATATTTTTCTATGTTGTCCTCCAGCTCGCTGATCTGATCCTCTGCTTTCTCTAGCCTGCTGTTGATTCTTTCTACTGTATACTTCAATTCAGAAATTGTATTCTTCATTTTCTTCTGGCTCTTACTGAGAGTTCCTATGTCCTTTTTAATGCTGGTGTAGTTCTCAGTAGGTTCCTTGTAGCTTCCTTGGAGTTCTTTGTAGTTCCCCTGGAGTTGTTGGTAGTGTTCTTGAAGCTAGCTGAGCTCATTGAGCTTGTCTATCATCATTATTTTGAATTCCATATCTGATAGTTTGCTTGCCTCTGTTTCATTTAGTGATCTTTGTAGGGGTTCCTCCTTTCCTTTTGCTGATGGACTGTTTCTTTTTCTCCCCATTTTTAGGTTTCATTGTAATCCAATCAGACTGTGATCAGCTGCCAGCCTAAGGAACTGCTAGGCCAGAGGATTGATCTAGTTGTAATCTTATCAGTCTGTGAGCCACTGCCAGACTCAGATGCAGCTTGCAGGGACAGACTTATTCAGTTGCAAAACAATAAGTCAGCTACCAAACTCAGGCCTTGCTGGGCTAGACAGAGAGGTTCAATTGTAATCCATTGGATCAGCCACCAGCTCCAGTGCATCCTGCTGGGACAGATTCAGATGAAAATCAATGAACCCATGATCAGCCACTGGGCTCACTTGCCACTGTGTGGAGCTGACTGACTGACTGACCCAGCTATAAATCAGAGAGTTTATACTCAGCTGCCAGGCCCAGGCACTGCTGGGCAAGAGATATCTCTTCACGTGCCAACTATTGTATCTATGGTCAGACAGGGCAGGGCAGGAGAGATATATTTAGATATAAATCAAAGAACTGTTATCAGGATCCAGGCTCAGGCACTGCTGGGCAGGGCAGATTGCTTCCACTGGGCAGGGCTTTGAGGACTGTCATAAGGAAGCCGCTTGGCTCAGTATAGTCCGCCCAAGGTGTGGGCGATGAGACAGCACCAGGATCCCCATAGCCGCTTCCCCACTTCTCTCCTGCAAGCCACCACTGCAAACTCTCCCCATGTCTCTAGTCCTCTCTGCCTTCCCTCCACTGGAGCCCAGGGTAGGTGGTTGCCAATGTATTCTTGTTGTGATCACCCTAGTAGTTCTCTGTCTCCAGTGCTCCCTTAGGCTAGCAAACTCCATAGCATTCCACCCTTCTCAGCTGGATGCTGCTCTACTCTCTGTGGTGTTGTTGTAGCTGGGACACCCAGCTGGGGCACCAGAACCCACCCTTCTCAAGTAGAGCCCCTGGCTCCATCCCTTCAGCTGCTGCCTCTGTTGGGGGCCCAGCCAGCCCTCTTGCATCTCTGTGATTCCTACTAGTCATGTTGTGATGAAGCGTCTTCTTCTGTTCTGTCCATGGTTATAGGACTTCTTTCCAGCTGGTGTTCTGCTGGTAATTCCAGCTGACTTTTTCTCCAAAAAAATAATTCCAGATGTGACCTGAGAGGAGGCTGGTGTAGTTCCACTTACTCCCCTGCCATCTTGCCAGATCTCTCTTTGTTTATACAATATGTAATGATCTTATGAATAATCGTATTTTTCTCTGCACTTTATTATAACTCATTGGAAAAAACACAGGGCCCACATTTTCACAAGTCTTCTAAAAGCATATTTCTCCATTATCCCCAGGAGGTTCTACAGTGCAAAAAGAGTCTTGTTATGTACATTGGCTGTATGAAAATCTTGATATGTTTTTCAAATTCTCATTTGTTACTTTATGGTCCATAGCAACAAAGTAGGAAAATTAATTCATGGGTAATTTCTACTAATACTTTATGCAGTGATTATGACTAAGTTGCTGAAACATTGCTTTGTATTCTTCTTTATCAAGAGTTGAACAAAAGTTGCCCTGGCTGGTGTGGCTCAGTGGGTTGGGCATTGTCCTACAGACTGAAGGTTTGCCAGTTTGATTTCTAGTCAGAGCACATGCTTGGCTTGTGGGCCAGTTTCCCAGTTGGGGGCATGCAAAATGTAGTCAATTGATGTTTTTCTTCTTCCCTTCCCTTCTCTCTAAAATATAAATAAATAAAAGATTATTAAATATTTTTAAAAGAGTTGAACAAAAGTAATAGAGGGGACCCTGGCTGGCAGCACAGTGGATAAGGTGCCAGCCTGAGAACCCCCCCAAAAATCGCTGATTTGATTTCCCAGCCAGAGCACCTAACCAGATTGCAAGCCAGGTCTCCACAGCCACATCTGTAGGTGGAGGCAGGTGAAAAGCAACCATACATTGATGTCTCTCTCCCTCTCTGCCTGTCTCCCTACACCTCTCTCTAAATATAATAAAATATTTTTTAAAAGAGTAATAGAGGAAAAGTTACATCACAAAAGTGTGTTTTGTAAGAAGCACCAGGTATTATTCCTTCCACCAAAAAACAAACAATCCAAAAAAAAAACAAACAAACCCAACCCTACAGAGTTGGCAAGAACCATCTGAAGCAACTCCTTTAGAACTCTAGAGTCTAAATAAACACTTGTAACATCCAGGGGAGTACCTGATAAAGAAAGAGGCTGATACATTTCATTGAAATTATGTGTTTCACTTGGTGACTGCCATACAATATCCCCAATCCATGTGTGAGGGATCCATGGGAATTGCACCCACTCCTGTTGTGGCTGCAACTTGAGCAATAGGGATGTTGTCTTCCTAAAATAAGAATTGTTCATTTTATCTATTACTTTTGATAGATAAAAAGCTGGTACAGAAGTTGGCCATTATATCAACCCCCAGTGACTAGAGAGGCTTCTCTAACCACATTGGTGAGAGAAGAGTTAGAGAGACAGATACATTTTTCTCATTTTCTTACTGGACCCACACATTTAAGAAAGTATCTGTGAAGTCATTGGCTGTGTACAAAGATAAAACAATAGACATTCTAATGACAACATATGACAAAAAATATAATCTTTGCAAAAATAGTTTGGAGAAGTCATAAATAAAGGGACAGCTACAGCTTTCATCAAGTAACAGCAGCAACATCTGAAAGGGAGTAGAATCTTATTTTTAAAGTTACCACATTACAATATTCAAAGTGTCTAGTTTTCAACAAAAAAATACAAAACATAAGATGAAGCAAGAAAGTATGGCCTAATCACAGGAGCAAGAGAAATGAACAAAACCCACCCCAAACATCAGATTTAGGATACAAAGACTTTTTAAATGAACTGTCTTAAATGTACTCAAAGAACTGAAAGAAATCATAGATGGAGAAATACAGGAAATTAGAAGAACAATATATGAATAAATTGATAACATCAATAAAGAGGTATAAATTATAAAATAGAATAAAATAATAAATCTGTAGCTAAAATAAAAAGTTAACAGATTCAAACAGGCAAAAGAAAGAATCTGTGAATCTACAGAGAATTCAACTGAAATATCCCAGTGTGAGAAGAAAGAAAAAATGAACAAAGCCTTAGGGTTCTAAGGAGGCATGCAATTAAGTGTACTAATCTGCACAATTGGGTTTTCAGTAGGAGAAGAGAGACTTTCTAGGGGGGGGGGGGGAAGAGTAGCCAAAAAGCCTCCCAAATTTATCCCAGGAATGCAAGGGTTGTTCAACATAAGAAAATCAATGTAACACACCTAACTAATAAAATAATCACCTCAATAGATACAGAAAAAGTATTTAATTTTTAATTTTTTAATTTTATTTTATTTTTACTTTTTGATTCTAGAGAAAGGGTAAGGGAGGGAGAATGAGAGGTGGAGGAACCTCAGTGTGAGGGAAACATCAATCAGTTGCCTCCTTCACACACCCTGATCAAACTTGCAACCCAGACATCTACCCTAACCAAGAATTAAACATGTGACCTTTGGGTTTGCAGGACAATGCTCCACCAACTAAGCTACACTGGCCAGGACTGGACTCACTTTAACAACATAAGTGCTCATCAAACTAGGAACAGAAAGAAATCATCAACATGATAAAGGCCATATAGGAAAAGCATCAGCTAACATCATACTCAATGACAAAAGACTAAAAGTATCCTCCTAAAGCAGGAACAAGACACAGATGCCTGCTTTCATAATTGGTAGTTATGATTACACTGGAAGGAAGTCCTGTCTAGAGAAATTGGACAAGAAAAACTTAAAGACATCCAAACTGACATAGCAACATAGACAGGTAGAGGAGTCTATTTAGCATCTCATGCTGGGAATCAATGAGGATCCACCCTACCTGGGAGACTCAGAGCTCACCCTCTCAGGGTAGAGCACTCCAATTGTTATAGCACCAGCCTGGAGTGTTCACAGTATGGACTCTGACTGCTGAAAGGGCCATGTTGCCATACTAAGAGGGTCTGTTGGCTACACCCAGCAGTGACTTTAGGGGACTTTCTATTTTCTGGGGAGGGCTTATGCAGCCACCCAGACAGAGACTTAACTGAGTGGCTTGGGAAAGAGAAGCAGTTCCAATTTCTCCTCATCTGTTGAGCCACTCCTGCTGCTGAAATGGAAGGCACAGAGATACTGTGCAAGGGCTGTGACTTTCAGCCTCCCCTGTTGTATTATTGGTGGTATGTTGTACTAGGCTAAGACTTTTAGCCCCAAACTCCTGAGTTAGTAGCCCCTGAAGAGTAATGCCTTTCAGTCCTGCCCTGCTGAAACCAGCTGCATGGATAGAGTAGAGTTCAGGGTAGAGCTGTGTAATTTCTGACCTGTCCTGTTCGGTTTGGCAGAGAGCCAGAAAGCCACACAAAGTTAAAATTTTCAGAGTCTGTCTCCTGGGGAAGCTTCTGTCTGGGAGCCAGATGGGTTAGTGTTGGGTCACTTGACAATATTACAGGGAGGGATTTCCAGTCTTCCCAGAAAGTGCAGCCTGCACTACTCCAGGAAGAAGAAGATGTACCCACTGCCTTCCTATTGTTTTCAGGTACCACCCACAACAGAAAACTGTTTAGATCAGCCCTGCCAATTTCCAGATACTACCAGTAGGTGCAGTTCCATGGGAAGAAGGAAGAGCAGCTCAGAATGGAAACTTTTAAAGTGTGAGACCCTTGAAGGCTATTGTCTGAGAATGGGACAGAGAGCTTAGCCTCCTCCTGCAGGCTAGGCTGACATCATTCTCAATGGGGAACTCTTTTGATCTATTTCTTTGAGTCCAGAGTAGCTAAGCTTGCTCCTGCAAAAGAGATGGCTGTACCCAACCTGAATCCGAAATAACCCCCTCTGGGGGAAATGGAGTGAGAGACTCTGGAAGAGACTGAAGGATTTGGCTTTGAAACAGGGGCTACTTTCCCCTCATTGAGTGCTGGACTAAGACCCCCAAGTAGGTGACCCACAAACCCCATCTCAACTAACCTGGGTTCATCCTACAGTCTCTCATAAAAAGGATCTGGAGATATACCAACCTTAGCGAGAGGTGGAGTAGCTGAAAGAGAGAGGAAAAACTCAGGAAGCCTTGGTCCATTTACAGATCTGTTCCCAGATCTAAGCAGGAGGAAGCTGACCCTTTTGCACAGGTTGGCCTTGCACATGCACATGAAGGTTCAGAAGACACAGACACAAATAGTAAACAGCATGGTAGCTATAAACAGGTAGCCTAAGGCTCATTATTCAGAACATCTGAGAACATGTATCTGAACTCCACTTAAGTAGACCCAGAGCCAAAAAAATAAGTGGTGGGCTTTAGCTACATAATGGATACACCAAAAGGAGTACTCATGAAGGCATCAGACTTTGCTAGGAACAACACTGCCTCAACAGGCAGCTCCTGCACAGCATCTCTCATACACAGTAATCGATGTTTACCCTTACAGTCTACCAACCTAAAGGGGTGACTCTACAAATGAAAGGGCAAACAGCATTTAAGACTCAACTACAATAGGGGGTGCACAAAACCCACAAAAAATACTCTTGGAATATGGAGCTCAGGTGATCTAGAAGATTGTGTCATTGAGCCTAACAAGATACCTTCATCATAAAAACATCAAAACAAGTTTGGGAGACACATAGAAATTCTACCTAAAACACATAGAGTAAATATATATATAAAAAAAAAATTCCCAAACAAAAGAACAAGAGAAATCCCCAGAAAAAAAATTAAAAGAAATAAGTGAAATAGAAGCAACCCAAATACCAGATACAGAGTTTAAAATAATGGCTATAAAGATGCTCAAGGATATTACAAGAAGAAAGGATGACCTCGGTGATAGCTTAAACAAAGAGATAGTAAGCACTAAAAGGACATAGAAACTATAAAAAGAACCAGGCAGAAATAAAGGATACAACATCTGAAATGAAGAATATACTAGAAAGAAACAAAAACAGGTTAGAGGAAGCAGACGATTAAATCAGCAAATTAAAGGACAAGACAACAATATCAAGCCCCCCCCCCAAAAAAAAAAAAAAAAAAAGAAAAGAAAAGAAAAGAAAAAGAAAAATGACTTAAGAGAAACAAAGAAAGACTAAGGGACATCATATCCCTTGTCCCTTGGTATCCGTAGCCCTTGCTGCATCATAAGGATACCAGAAGGGGAAGAGAGTGAGTAAGGATTAGAGAAGCTATTTGAAGAAGTAATGGCTGAAAACTTCTTAACCTTGTGAAGGAAAAAGTCACACACGTTCAGGAAACCCAGAGAATCCCAATCAAGATGAACCCTAGGAGACCCGCTTCAAGACACATCACAATTAAAATGACAAAGGATAAAGACAAAGAGAGAATCTTAAAGGCAGTAAGAGAGAAACAATTAGTTACCTACAAGAGATTTACTATAAGGCTGTCACCTGATTTCTAAACAGAAATTCTTCAGGCCAGAAGAGTTTAGCATGAAGTATTCAAAGTAATGAAAAATATATATATACGCAAACAAGACTGTGTACAAGGCTATCCTTTAAAATTGAAGGTGAAATAAAGAGCTTTCCAAACAAAAGCAAGATAAAGGAGTTCATTACCACCAAACTAGTTTGCAAGAAATGTTAAAGGAACTGCTTTAAAAGAAGAAGAGAGGGGGGTGGAGGCATAGTATAAAGAAAAGATAAATATCTATAATAACCTTAAATGTAAATGAACTAAATGTTCCAATCAAAAAGCATAGGGTAGCTGAATGGATAAGAAAATATGACCATTTATATATGCTGTCTACAAGAGATATCCTAAGAACAAAAGATTCAAATAGGCTTAAAGTAAAAGTTTGGAGGAAAATATTCCATGTAAATAGAGAAATATATACTTACATATGACAAAATAGACTTCAAAACAAAGGCTAGTGAGCTATCAAAGCAGAGAGAGAAGGACCGGAAGGTGCAGGCTCTAGAAACTGTGCAGTGCCCTAAGCTGAAGATCTCTGAAGGAAGCAGGATCAGAACTCTGCCACCACCACAGGGCTCTTCCCAGCTAACTGAGAGTCATTTAAACCACCATATCTTGTGTGCTGTTGTATAGGTACACTGTCTTTTTTTTCTGGATCTGCCCCAATTGATGTTAGATTGTGTCCCCGTCTGGACCTAGGCAGCCAATTTGAGACTGCCAGTGATTTGGTCTGTAGCTGTCTCCTTCAGTTGTTTATTTAGTCAATCTAAAGCAACCAAGCTTAAGAAACACAAGATTGCGCAAAGTATTTAACGTGGGTGGAGCTATTGCTTCCCCACAGGCTGAATGCTACTTGTACAGGCCTGCTCTGCCTGAGCAAGATGGCTTCTGCAATATGGGAAATGACTCAGCACAGAGATCCTGGTGGCTGCTCCCTCAGTTTTCTCCCAAAAGCCACTATCCTCAGACTCTTCTCAAGCATTTCTAGTCCATTCTCCACCCCAATCCCCCACTTTGCCAGATCCCAGGGTAGGTGAGTACAAACAAAATTTTATGCATTGGCCCTTTAAGAGACTCTCTGTGTCTCCAGCCCTCTCTCTCTCTGGCAGACAGAAACCCCACTGCTTTCCACAGCTGGATGTTCTCTGGGTTCTTTTTCAGCTCTGAGGAGCCTAGCTTGGGGTTTAGACCCCACACTTCTCAGAGAGAATCCCTTGGCTGCTGAAATTTCCCTCCTGTACTTCAGCTGCTGCCCTTGGGAGCCCAGCCAACCCTCTCGCATATCCTTGGCACTCCATACCAGTCACATTGTGGTGAAGTGGTTTCTTCTGTCTGTCCATAGTTATAAGGCTTCTCTCCAGCTATGTTCAGTTGGTTATTTTGGCTGATTTCTCTACAATTTAGTTGTAATTCCAGATTGGATCTAGGAGGAGATTAGTGTAACTTCCACTTATTCCTCCACCATCTCAGATCTGTGTACTCTCACTTATTTTTTTAATTAAAATGCTCCATGAATTAAAAATCTACTCACTTATCAAGAAGTTTTCTATCCAATGGAATATTTATATCCAATGGAATACCAATGATCTCTAAAACACAAATTAGAACATAAATTAAGTTCTAAAATATACACACTCACAGTAATTTTTCCAGGAACAGAGACCTGGATGCTAAGCCCTCTTTATCAGGAAAAGAGTTGATTATTTCTAGACCTTACAAACCAATCTTCTGACTTTAGTCACCTGCCCCATCTTAGTTACATCTAACCTTATTCAATAACTCTCTCTTCCAGCCTGAAAAAATAGTTGTATTCTTTTTATATATTTACTTTCAGGCAAGCAAAACTGACTGAGGTGGCAATAATATCATACTTAAGACAAAAATGGCAAAGTGGTTTAAGTTTCAGTGAGTGAAACCTGAACTCTAAATCCTAGCCTCCCTGGGTGAGGATGCTTAAAAGCAGGTGACTTGGAATTACAAGTCATATGACAGGGTGAACCAATCTTACTGCATTCAAAGTGGTGAAGTTAATAGTTCCACCTTTAATCAACCAAATTACATGAGAAATTACATCATTGTAATAAAGAAAATATATTGAATTATACTAAATATTGAGCTTGTGAAGAGAAAGTTTAGTTCCATGTATTATCTGAGATAGAAAAGCTAAAAAGGTTCTATAAAATTAGCTTTACCACTTACCTATATCAAGGGAATATGCTACCTTCCTTAATATAATTTGAACTTTAGCCGGTTTTTCCACTGTCCATGAGATTTTTGCTTTGCCCACTGTACATCTGTTGCTCCAGGAGATCTAAATGAATTCAGAATTGACACCTAAGAAGCACTTGCTTTTTTGTTTGTTTGTTTTTTGTTTTTTTGCTCTTAAAGGCTTTCATAGAAAAAATTAAGTTAGAAATGGTTTCAGGTTCTGGATTACTTATTAAGTAGCACTGTACAAAGTTTTGAGTTATTCTTCTTATGCCATAAATGAACAAGTACTGCCAGAGAAATGACAATAATGTTTGTTTATGTTTAAACAATAATTACTCAAGGATCAGAGTTGCTAAAATCCTACTATCACCTTCCAGCTGAGTCAATCCTTTTCCTCCAGCCTTGTGGACCAGGAGGGTTCTAAGCAGTCCTGGATGTGCAAGTGCATTTTAGCAATATTGAACTTATTTTTTACTACAATGAAATACTAACACAAAAACCCTAGAGCTTTCTTCTACAATTATGGTGTATTCAGTTTTCCTTTTGGTTTTGTGTTTATTTCCCTGATAGTCATTACGGGTTCCAGTGGAAATTCTTCTTTGAGTCAATTAACATTAATATCACATTAGGGTTAGGAACCTAAAGTCACAAGTTAATAGTTATGAGGACCCCTGTTGTAATAGTCATAATATCTCAGCTAGAATACTTTAAAACAGTAATAACAATGATTATGATAGTGATAAATTGAAAAAGTTTTAGTTACCACATATAGGGGATTTTTTGCATATCAATCACAATCTGGCAGGCATAAAGGACTGAGTTTAGACACTAGAAGTATCAAGTGGAATGAGGCAGAAAAGCAGCAGAATATCCAGTGAGATGAGGTCAGTGACAATAATGTACTTTTTCATTCCTCCAAGAAAGCAATTTCGTGATAGTATACACTGGATACAAATAGTGCCAACAAAACCTGGGCTCCCTGGGTTGTTTTCATAGGCACACACTCTTATCTTTTTAAATGGAAAGGCCTCTGATTTCCTCACACCCACCTACCCTGAGGCTAATTAATTCCCTTCTATATCTATTGGAAATGAAACAAGTTTTGTTTTTTTTTTTTTAACTTTATTGTTGTTGTATTACATCTATGCCCATTTTGCTCCCCTCTGTCCCGCTCCCCACCCACTCATTCCCCGCAAAGTCAATCCCACCTGTTGTCCATGTCCATGGTTCCTTTATACTAGGTTCTTGTCTAAGCTGCTCCCCTTCTTTGCCTCTGCCTCCCCCCTCCCCCCAACCTCTTTCCCCATGACCACTGCAGGCTTATTCCTTGTATTCATATACTTGGTTCTGTTTTGCTTGTTGTTAGTTTTCCTCATTATTGTCCCGTAATGGGTGAGATCATATGATACCTGTCCTTCACTGACTGGCTTATTTCACTAAGCGTAATAACTCTCCAGTTCCATCCATGTTGTTGCAAAGGGTACAAGTTCCTTCTTTCTTTCTGCCATATAGAATTCCATTGTGTAAATGTACCAAAGTTTTTTGATCCAATCATCCATTGATGGGCACTTAGGCTGTTTCCAGCACCTGGCTATTGTAAATAGTGCCGCTATGAACATAGGTGGGCATAGGTTCTTATGAATTGGTGTTTCAGGATTCTTTGGGTATAGTCCAAGTAGTGGAATTGCTGGATCAAAAGGCAGTTCCATTTTTAGTTTTTTAAGGAAATCCCGTACTGTTTTCCACAGTGGCTGCACCAGCCTGCATTCCCACCAACAGTGTATGAGGGTTCCCTTTGCCCCGCATCCTCGCCAACACTTGTTGTTTGTTGATTTGCTGATGATTGCCATTCTGACAGGTGTGAGGTGGTATCTTAATGCAGTTTTAATTTGCATCTCTCTGATGACTAGCGATGTTGAGCATTCTTTCATA